>CAUYRT010016473.1:0-37643 GCA_963574885.1 Lepilemur ruficaudatus | reverse complement strand
CACTCCATTTTAAGTGTACAATTAAATGATTTTCAGTGAATTTACCGAGGTGTACAGTTAATCACGTGAATCAGTTTTTGAGGAATTCCTTTCCCCTATTGAGACCCCTAATTCCGCTCCCCAACTACTTTTCAAGCATATCCCACCCCTCCACAGTGTCCTCCCACGTCGCTCAGACTTGGGTCTACCCCCCACCCCCGAATTCCCCAGTGTTCGCTCCCACCCTTTGAGCACCATAGTGTTAATCAGTCAATACCAATTTGATGGTGAGTACAAGTGGAGCCCATTCTTTGGGTCTTGTGTCACCTCACTTCGAATAATGGGCTTAAAATGCAAATTCTTAATGATCGCAAGAGAAAGATCAATTCATTTTTGTTAACCTATGAGAAATTATATTCTACAATGTGCAACTCATACTTCCCCTTTATTTCAATGGGACTAAATTTCTCTCCATGCTAAAGGTGCCAAGTGCAACTTGATTGTAAAAGAAAAGTATGAGTTTCCTCCAGGAAAACTGCTACATTACAGATATTACACAACATAACACAACAGCAATGCTGGTTTGAGGTTGTTCATGCGTAGGTCCTCTGACTATCCTTTGCCTTTGGTGCCCCTACCCTCCCTCTCGGTGTGCCTCCATCTCCTTGTTCTTTTCATTATTTCCTTCCTCCATAATGCTCCCATGTTCCCTAGGGAAAGCCTGTTCAGATTAAAATTATTGATAATAGCATACAACTATTTACATTTTTAAAAGAATTAACAGTGCGACACAAATAAATGAAATGCTAAAGGTGTAAGCTCAGATAGGAAAAGTCTCAAATCACCCCAAATATGCTAACTACAACTTTATAAAATGAGGGCAAAAAAAATCAATTATTACTTTAATTTTTTTCAAGGAAGCAGGGTGAGGTAGAGATATGAATTGCATTGTTTATATATATAGCAAAATGTCCCAAAACCATTTCTTGAACTATCTTTTCACCATTGAAATGTCTATATCATTTATCAAATTCCAAAAAGATACATCAGTCTGTGTCTTGAAGGTTTGCTCTGTTCCATTAATCTTTTTTTCACTTTTCTTGTACCAATTCTCAGTTTTTGATTACTGTTATTTTATATAATAATATCTTGCTATCTTGTAGGGCAAATCCATTCTCTGTTATTCTTTTTCAAAATTATCTTGAATTTACTCTTCCATATGAATTTTGCAATCAGTTTTGTGTCCCAAAAAATCTTGTTAGTTTTGTTGCACTTGCATTGAATCTATAGATTAATTAAGGAATCATGACTATCTTTACAATATTGAGGCTTTTTGTCTATTAACATGGTATAGCTCGCTATTTAGTCAGATTTCTGTATTTTTCAGTGAAGCTTTGTAGTTTTTGCAATAATGCTCTTATACAGTTTTATTGAATTTATTGCTAGTTACTTTACAGTTTTATTTGCTGCTGTAAATGAGACCTTCCCTGGCCCCCCAGTTAGGTAGTGTTGGTAAGAAAGCTATTGGCGTTTGACTCTCCCCACCAACATACAGTCACTTATTTGTTCTAACAGTTTCTCAGCTGACTCACTTAGATGCAAGTCCACCTTTTTGTCTTAGCTCAGAATAAGCTCTAAATGACAAATTTATTATATGAATTTTTTAATGATTGATGATTTTATAGATTCCTGAGTCATCAACCCAAGCCGGTGCTCTACGTTCTGGGGGTACAAAGTGCAGAAAACTGAGCTCTTGTGTGTCAACTATGGTTGCTGATAACAGTAGGGTTTTTTTCTCCCATTTGTCCTTTTCTCCTAACAGAAATAACAAAAGCAAACACAAAATAAAGTCTCTTCTACCTGACTTTAGTTAGCTGGGTTTTAGGTATTAATGTATAAAGTTCATTTCTTTTAACAGATTTTCTCTCAAAATCAGGAGCAAGAAATAAATTGCTGTATATGAAGGCACTCACTAAGAAAGCTGGCAATGAAGCCTAGTGCAGGAGCACCCAAGATCAAGGTGACCAGGAATACCTGCAAGGTGGTGAGTGAGGCTCCTGAGGCTGCAGGAGGATAAAAGTGCTTCCTGCACAGCCACACAGATACTTTTTCAGCCCCTCCTACCCCTCCTCTCCTCCCTGCACCTCCCACTTCCCACCCAGGGCATTCTAAGTACAACACAACATACTAAGAATCACCCACACTTTGCCATTCTCTCTGGGAAACCACACATAGCTCATGCTTCTAATGGGTAAACAATTTAAAGTAAAATATGATTAGGCAATAGAGATTTAATCTCCTGTACATGCAAGGGCATTGCATACTCGAGGAGAAGATCTTTTAAAAATTATTCGTGCTTAGATATATGCACTGGAATATTGCACCTCTGAAAAACAGAAATCAAAACAGAAAAAAGGTAATACTTTACTTATTTAAGCTTTTAGTCCCCGTTAACATTTTGGAATATATCTTTCCAGATCATTTTATGCATACATACAAATCAACAAGGCAATCAACTCATGTATAATAATGAATGCTTAAGGCAACAAAAGAACATTTGAAACATTTCTGATATGAATTTCTCCCACATTTGGATGAGGATGTAAATTCAACTCTAATAAATTACAGTGTATTGTAAAGATTAAACGGTCTTGCTGCCTGCATTCTCTCCTTGCTCCATTCCATCCTACACACAGCTGCCAGTCTAATCCTCCAAAAACACCAATTTTCTCCTGCCACTTTTCAAAAACTAGCTTCCTGGCTTCCTGTTATCCAAAACTAGTTTCAAATGCTTTTGTCTGGCACTCCAGGCTCTCTGTATACTGTAGATGCTCCTTAATGTTTCACTCCCCTTCATGTCTTCTACCACCTACCAGCTGTGTGCCCTTGGGCTAGTTATTTAAAGACCTACCCTCCAATTGCAGTAGAGGCTCCATGCATCTCCTCCACCCATTGGCTCACTGTAGCAATGCCCTTCCAATCGCAGTAGAGGTTTCACGCATTTCTTCCACCCATTGGCTCACGGTAGCAATGCCCTGAAGGGCTGTGCCTGAGTCATATACCATATACCATATACCATATACCCTTGGGGTCAGGAGTCAGGGGTGATGTTGCTACCACCTAATCACATGGACTGAGAGTGGAAACAATGATTCTCCAGAAGGAAACAGGGGCACTATTATGACAAGTTAGATGGCAAAACAACAGAGATCCACTACAACTGCCTTAAAGCACTCTGGACACGATTTAACAAATAGCTGTTCCAAAAATGGAGACACACGAAGTGAGTGACTCTTGCTGGTATGTCTTCCATCACACACGATTCCACAAGGGGATGGCAAGCAAATATAGCTGTAGGGACCGTCCATTCTGAGCCACAGGGCATCGCCTATGCTCCCAAATTCATATGCTACCATTGCAGTCCTAGGCACTTGGATACAGATCAGACCGTGTCAGAAAGTCCAGGTTGCTGGTTTTATCTGTACATAATGTATGTATGCACAATGCATAATGCACAGTGTACCCCTTGAAATAAGAAAGGATGTGGTTCGATAATATAACTTTTATCTTAAATTGCAAAATCTTTACTGTAACACCCCAAATTATGTAAAACGAACAACAGCAACATGTTCTATGACGGATCACATATATTTTGAGTTGCTGTTTTCCCCATCTAAACATAATCTTTCTGACCATTATCTGTTTGTGAAGACATGAGACCAACGGTTTTTCCCACACAAGAAAAACTTGAAGCTTGAAGCCACTTCACAAGCTTGAAGCCACTAATTAAGGTCTCAGAATTTGCCTGACACTTCCGTGGTTTATAGTCACCATAAAGCCACTTTGCTTCCATATGTGTTCAGTGACTTCCATCCACACACACCCCCTTCCTGGTTTAAACTTTGTCACTTCTCTAATTCTATAGCAAAACAATATTTGTAACCCTCCCTTGATCATAAACTTCTAAGAGTCAGGGACTGTTCATTTTGTTTTCCCCAGGGTTTGGCACTTTGTTTGGTGTATGGGGAGGAGGTGGGTTACAAAATTGCATTAATGAATGCTACGAATCAACCCAGTGCTCCATGCTATGTACAACCACTATAATAAATATTGGTTCATTTATTGTAACAAAGGCAATAGAAGCTTCTCTCAATAGACTAAATTCCAGGGAACGAATCAAGGCCTGAAGATGGCCTGAAGGTAGCTAGCTTACTTGTACCTACTATGTGACAAGCATTGATTTAGATGCTTTTATACATACATGATTTCAGTGAATTTGCACAATCCCGCAAACACTTACGGACTCGGTTTTGGTTTCTTGCTTTCAGTAACACAACCTCATAGTGACAGGATGAGTCAAAGCCAGCATGTCTGACTCCATGATTACCAAGTCCACTATCCTCATTTATGAGAAAAGGAAAACTGAAGATCACTCAAAGAGCAGTGAAACAACAGAAATATGAAATTTTACATGTAACTCCAAGATTCATGAGTGTATGGGCACTATATACTCACAGAAAATGTTTCAAGAGTGGTTTGAAACACTCTTTGGGCAGCAGTAGAGTAAAACCAAAGGACATAATGTGACAGAAAATTGTACAGGAGCCCTTTGGGAACCCTGATGAATGAGAATCATTTTTAAATTACTTTTTTTGTAAATTGCAATAAAAAGAAAAAAAGTCCCATTTGGATCCTACTTTAAGTTCACAGAGCACACGGGAAAAATAAAGATAATGATGGGGGTGGATGCAATTTATAGGGAAGGAGGCACAGAGAAATAAAATGAAAGGGAATAATAATCTACCTATAATACCTAGTTCATCTTCCTTTAAAAAGTTAATCTTAAAATGTATTTCTACCACCCATCTCCTATTTGATGTGATGAATTATGGTGATAAAAAGATGAATTACAGTTCGGACTTTTGAAAAGCAAACCAACGGTAGAGCGACACCTGAGGTTGGGCTAGTAACAGGATAGCCTACCTCGCTATGTGGTTCCTGGCGCCCCACGTCAGAGATCATTGCACCTGCCTGAGAAGTACAGAAAGAACCGCAAACCAAACCTCAAAATGGACTCTGAGAGAAAATACCCTTTAAAAAATTTCCCTTCCTATGGAAAGGCAGACCGACAGGAAGTTTGTCCTCCCACCCACAAATTTCCCACAGAACTTTCATATAGAGGGTTTCACTCGGGTTAGACACACAGCAAGCGTCTTCTTCTCTGAACCTCTTATTTCTTCCTTGGCATATTCCAGAGAATAAATGCCAAGCTCAAGATTGCTATGGGCCTCAGGACGACCAAACAGATAGGGAGAGGCGCACAGCAACGTACTGGTCACCAAGTGGGTACGTAGACATTTGCCGTTTCCACACATTGCTCACAGCTGAGTTTTTACCAAGAGATTGCTTATGATAATTTGCTGATATGTTGTACACTAAATATGATTATTGTCTCTTTCAATCCAATTTTTACCTTTCTGTTCTTATGTGTGAAGGCAGATGCACATTATTTAAAACGCTTCAGAGAGTCCTATTAAATTTAAATTGGGCCTGGCCAGGTGTCTCATACCTGTAATCCCAGGACTTTGGGGAGGCTGACGCCAGAGGACTGAGTGAGGTCAGGAGTTCATGGTTACAGTGACCTATGATTGTGCCACTGCACTCCAGCCTGGGCGACAGAGTGAGACCCCATCTCTAAAATATAAAAATTAAATAAATTTAAATTGTCTGCAGCCTTCCTGTGATTAATGATAGGCTTAGTTAAAACACAGTCATCTTAAATATATTCTTAACCGATTCCAATCTGTGCTCACTTAAGTGACTGGTATAAAAGCCCATTTAAATTAAACCTTAATCTTTTAAAGGACCAATTCGGCCTTTCGGGGAGAACCCGAAGCTATTGTTTCGGGAGAGGCTGTGTGAGTGTGTATCGGACGTCTTCCTTCACTCCCTCTGTGCAGCCCTCGCCCTTGAGGTCCTGTAATAAGGAATGCCAAAGGAAAATCAAAACAGAGAGCATCTGCGTGTGCCATCATGCAGCGGCGCGGTCTGCTTACACATCGGGAAATTGTTTGAGTATCAGTCGCCGGCGGGCATCTCAGCCCAGGCCTGTGTGCGCAGAGTTCCGGTGTCCCAGCTGAGGGCGCGATCCGGGAGCCGAGGAGGCGACCCCGCGGCTGCAGCTGTTTGTAAAGGCCAGTCATTCCCGCGCTGTCCGTCCTGGGCTGCAGTCGCGAGGGCCCCGCGGTGGGGACTCGTGCGGGGGGACTCGGGTTCGGGGCGGGACGCGCGCTCCGGGTGCTGGGGACGCCCGGACACTTGCTTCCCGCCCCCGCCACGCCCCAGCCCGGGGCCGCAGCACCCCTGCTCGCCTCGCACCTCTGGAGGGAGGGAAGGAGGGACGCGCGGCCAAGAGGCTTTGCTCACTGCCAAAGCAGGAAGTGAGCACGAGGGAGAAGCGGCGGAGCCCTGGGAGGAGGAGGAGGAGGAAGAGGAGCAGGGGCGAGTCGGAACCGCAGGACTTCTCATCCCCGCGGTCCCCCTGTCCTCCCCGGTCCCAGAGGCCGCCCAGCCGTGCTCTGGCGCTCGTCTGCTCCCACCCCGCCCCCATGGCTTCACCAGACGACCCTCTGGGCGCAGGTAAGGTGACACCGCACCGCGCCCGCACCTGGAGCGGGGACCGCGGGCCGGGAGCTCTGGAGGTGCCCGTGACTGCGGCAGGGCTGTCGGGCCAAGCCTCGGAGACTCTGGACCGGTGCCCCGGGAGAACTAGAAACCCCAGACCCCGGGCCGCGCGGGGCCCGCAGCTCCAGCTCCGCGAGCGGCTGCTGGTCACGGCTCGCCTCCCGCGCTCCCCCGGCTCCTGCCCCTGTCGCCCCCACGCGTGCCTGGGACGCGCCTTCCCTCTTCCCACGCTGTGGCCCCAGCGCTTTTGTTCTGGCCCCGGGAAGCCAGATTGAGACAAGTCCCGCAAACTTCTGGCAGAAAAGGGCGCAAGGGGGTGGATTTCGTTTTCTCCTCCTGGGCTCTGCCGTTCTCCCTGCTCACATGCCTCTCATTTCTCGTCCTCTAGTCTCATTTCACTTCGGCTACATGGTTTTGTTTTAGTAAATATTGGCTCAGGCTAGTTCATCAGCTTGTGTCCACAGAACCACGAGGCCAAGCCCACCTGTGGGACCCCGCCTCTCATTAGAATGGCCTCTAGTTCTGTCCTTACTTTAAAATATTATGTATTTGTACCCAAGGCCGGCATCTAAACTTTTCTTTATTCTCTCACCTGAATTTAAAGTCCTCAGAATTCGCTTTCCAGGAATTCTCTTTCTCTGCTTTCCTATAACCTAGGCCTTAACCACAATGATGCTTCCCGAACACACGAATGAATGAATGATACATCCCCCAGACTACACGGGGGCTTTACTTGGTGGTGTCGAGGTTGGAAACGCTGAGGAGAGTTACACAGAATCTGACGTAATTGCTTAGATAAACGTGTTTCCTATTTCATTTCTTGAGCTGGGCAGGGAGAGAGCTAGAATGTTCCATCCTTAATCTGTGCCTTGAGCAGTTAGAAGCAGACAGCATGTCTGGAGATGGTCAGAAGAGCCTTCAACCAAGTTGGCATTGTGATGTGCTGGGTTTGGGAAAATTTCCTGGAGACTTCAAAGAAAGATCTAAATTCTTTATGTGAGGGGATGGTAAATTTTGTATCAGTTGGAGATGGAAAATAAATTGTCTGGATATCCTTGCCCTCCCCCAAGACCTATGGTTTGGAAAAACAGAAGGGGAATAAAAGGAGAAACCCTCCTGCTTCGCCATGCCACTCCCACTCCCCTGCACCTCCTTTTCGGAGAACCTAATCAACAAGGTGCCAAGAGGTGTTTCAGGCTAGATTTCACTAGTAGTGGCCTCAGGTCTCATTAAATGATGAAAGTTGGGGGTGAGGGATACACAAAGAGGATAAATGTAAAATCTGCTTGAGCCCTCTGAGATCAATAGCAGAGAAGGTGGGAGCTGGGAAACACAGTTTAGCCATGACATCAGTGTATAAAAAGCCTCAGTGAGTCAGTGGTGTGATGAAGCCACCAGGGGGGCTACTATGGTCTTAGGTGACAGTAATAGCAGTATAGGATCCAGAATCCCAGTGATGGTACTCACACTTGGCTTGACCCAGCCAAAATGGATGTGCCCAACCTGCAGTGAATGGGCAACCTGAAACAAAGGAACTTCGAGATCCCAGCACATGTGGAATGAGGCGAGGACAGAGGACTTGATGACAAGAGGGTGTGATAGGGAAAGAATCCGTCTCTCAGACTTTAAGAGGTAGAACCCAAACCTGTAGGTGCAATCTTGAGAGGGAGATGGATTTCGGCTTCTCACAAAGGGGAAGGAGGCCTCCTAAGGTTGAGAGCTCCCTGCCGCTCCACAGAGGATGCTGAAGAACACAGGCATCTGAAAGATGGTCCAAGTGTCCATTCCTACTGGGGATTTTATCAATGAGACAGGATTTCTCCATTTAAACACACACACACACACACACACACACACACACACATACTCACACTCCAATTTACCCTTTTCTAACATTTCATTTCATTTCCTCACCCCACAGCACACACCCACCTATTCCTTCCGTTTCTGTAACGAAAGCACAGATGGTGCCAATATCTGGAACTTCTTAAATGGAATGTTCACTTCACTGCAGACCGATTACCGTATTCTCTCGCCTGATTTCCTACACTCATCCCCACCCAACTGGTGTTTTCACACCCACTCTTGCCTTCTGGCAACCTATTCTCCACAGGGTGGCCAGGGTGATCTTTTAAAAATAAATCAGATTCTGTCATTCTTCTGCTTTGAACCCTGTGCTGGCTTTCCAACACTTCCCAGCAGTCCTCAGTCCTTACGTGGTTTCCCCACTGTGTGTGACCAGTCCCTACCTATTCTTTCAACCACCTCACGTGGTGCCTGGTTTGGCCCCTGCTCTCAGCATCCCAGCCACGCTGCCTCCTTTCATTTCCTTGAAAGCCCTTGCACCCTCCTACCTCCTGGACTTTGCTCAGGCTATTCCTGCTACCTGGAAGGTCCCTCCACTCCACTCCCAACCCCATCTCCTGCCCACCCTATTACCTCCTACTTGTGCTCGGATTTCAGCTCAAAGGTGACCCAGATCCAGTCCCATGTTATATACTCTCAGCACACCCTGTACCTTTCCTTTCTGACACATTTCACAGTTTCTAGTTGTGATTATTTGGCCAATGTCACAACCCCCCCATTAGATGGTAAGCTCCTCGATAGAGGCCATGTCTGTTTTGTATGGCAGTTTGTCTCTGACACCTAGCAACACATAATTAGCCCTGGATAAATACTTATTGCTTCAATGAATTAATGAAGGATGTAAAATTTAACCACATCTGCTTCAAACTAGGGGGAGAGGGAGAGAAGCTTTTCCCATTTGGGCATCTTAGGAACTTAGTCATCAAGTTAGGTGTATAAACTAAGTCTACCTTGTAAAGTTGAAAAAAAAAGTTTGCATATCCACATGCATATAACAAAGGTATATATGCTATTATACTATATTATGAGGTTAATTTAAAAAGCAACTTTTGACAATGAGAAAATTCACAAGACTGTTGGGGTCACATGGAAGGAAAACAGTCATATGGATTACAGTGTAGCTAGCACACTCTAGCTCTCCCACTAAGAAGCAATCTAGCACTGAATGAGCCAGAATCAAATTTGTGTTCATAAAGGTAACAAAGAAACAAAGAATGACGCTCTGAAGGTCAGGGTTAAAGGTGGTGCAATTGGTTGCTTCATGGCAGTGAGCTAAGCGCCTGTGGCCAGAGCACAGCAGTGCACGCTCTTCCTTTGTTCTGGGATCTTGTTGGCACCACACAGCAGGGCTGTTTCTTGGGAGCTGTGGCCACCTGCTCAGGATGCCCCCCTTGGTGGCATCTCACCCTCTCCTGCCCTTTCTGTGGGCGTAGATGGGTCCAAGGTGGCAACCTGCCCTCCAGTGGCACCGGGGGCAGTACCCAGGATGACAGGGTGAAGCACTTGCAGGAGCACCGGTGGTTGCAAAGCTGCACCAGCCAGTTCTTTCCGCAAGTGACCAAAGAGTGGGGTAGCAACTGAGGCTTTCCCTTCTCCCTCCTTTCTTCTCTCCTTCCCCTCCCTGTGGGTTTTTCCAATGCTCACTTCATTTCTCTTCCTTCTTTGTAATGCCTCTGCTTTCTAAGTTTTCTTCTCTCTCCTGGAATATTGCCTCCAGACTTGTCCCTTTGTTTCGTGTCTTCCCCCCTCCTCCCTTGCCCTCCTCAGTGTGCTCCCCATCAGTGGGCTGGCTTCATGCTCCGCCGCCCTGCAGGGAAGTTGCCATAGGAATGTAATTCCTTGGTCCCTGCCGTTCCCCAGCTTGTTCAGCCCCTGCTCCCAGGTCTGAGGGTGGCAGAGTGGGCTGCTGTGAAGACAGAGAGGAAGCCAAAGGAAACAGTGTGTCAGCACCACCTGCCCGCATTCCTGCAGCTCTGAGCCTGTTTCAACCCTGAGCATGGCTCGGGACGCCAGGGCGTCTTTCTAACCAGTAATGAAAGCAGTGGTGGGTCAAAAGAAAAGCTGTGCTACCACCACAACGAATAACCAATGAAAAATAAATTAACTCTGCCATCACACGTTCAAAGAATTGTCTTCGGTTCACCACTAGAAAGCACGAAGGGGCCCAGCCCTTCTGTCTCGTGGTGCTTGGAAAAGCCAGAGAGCCCTGCCACGCTTCCTTCCTTGTCTTCTCTGAAAGGACATCTTTAGAGAAGATGTTTGAACTTTTTCTGAGAGCCTGTCTGTAGGAACTATTGACTTCTGTCTAATGTGACTAATAAAGGGAGCTGTCAGAATATGAGTCCTTGGGTGCCTACCAGTGTCTGTTTCTGGCACTGTGCCAGAAAGATCTGGAATCCAGAAGTTTTCCTTCAGGAGAAGCTGCTGGAGGCAGTGCCTGGTACCCTGCTGCTTCTGAAGAGGTTCTGATTCAGTAAATGATGAGATTTGGGGCTTTGAGTTAAGGATAAGTAGATGAGATTTTGGATTTAGAATGGATGCTGGATTGATTAAGGCTTCTGGAGTGTTGGGAGGGGGCAAATGTATTCTGCATGTGGGAAGGACATGAATTTGGGGGAGGAGCCAGAGAGTGGATCGTTATGGATTGATTTGTGTCCCCCCCAAATAGAGATGTCAGGGTCCTAACCTCAGAAAGTGAACTGATTTGGAGACAGAGTCTTTACGGAGATAATTGAAGCAAAATGAGTCAATTAGTACAATGAGTAGGTGCTAATCCAGTGGCTGGTGCCCATAAAAAAAGGGGGAGATTTGGACACAAAGATACCCCCAAAGAGAGTCAAAGGTGGTCAGTGCATGAGCCACTTCTAGAACTTGATGGTCTGGAAAACAGACAGATTCTGAAGCCAGAAATTTCCAGTTACAAATTCTGGCCTTTTCACTTAACCCTGTGAGCTTGAGCACTAGTATGTAAAAAAGGGGAGGTACTTAGTAACTTTCTCAGGGTTAGTGTCAGGCTTAACCGAGACTGCATTTTAACCTTACGGCACAGAGCAGACACCAGGGAAGCGGGAGGTCTGGCTGTTCTTCAACACACTGACTGCCGTGGGAGTTGCATTTAACTCAGGCTAGTTTTGAGCCCGGGGCCTCGTGAAGGAAAACCCTGCATGCAGTTGGTTCGTGAAAATCTTGTGGATATTCTTATTGTTACAGTTAATACTGAAAATTTAATTCTAAAAATGTGGATTGGGTTGCATATAACTCACACATGGAAAAACAATAGAAAACAGATTAGAAAGGATCTTTTTGTTTTAATAAAACATCTTGGCCCCAGGCAATTTTTTTTTTCCTAGTGTGGCAGTCAATGTGTTAAGGTCAAAGTGCCGTGAACCTGGAGATGCTCTTTGACCTGTATGGCTACTACTACTCTCTGCTCATGGACTTTTAAAGCAGGAAGGGGACGTAGAGGTGCTCTGTGCACCCCCTGGTATTACAGGTTGGGGACTTAGGGCCCACGGAAACAAAGTAGCGGTGTTTTCACCTAAGGACTCTGAGAACCAGGCCAGTTGCCCTGGCCAGGGTCCCCGCTGCGTCACTACACCAGGTTTCTCTCATGCCTTTTGTGGAACTCTCCAGAAGATACTTCCAGGAATTAAATATCATTCTCACTGCCACCAGAGAGATGCCTATTAGTCCGTTTCCAGCTAATTTGGGGTAGAGTCACCGGTCCGGGTGAGTGAAGGCAACTTTGGGAGAAAAGCACAGCCCTGGACACTAGGGTGGCAGCCAGGAGCAGGGGGAGGGCCCCCACCTGCCCTGGAGGAGCCGCTGGGCTTGCTCCTCTGGGCTCACACGGCCCCCCCTTCTGTTTGGGGCTCCTTTGTGCCCCTCCCCCCATCAGACATCAGGGCCTTGCCTGGGGGCTCGGCCTGCTGTTCCCTGGGACTTGTAAAAACAAACATTTTAAAGCTTCTAAATAAACTGTTTGGTTTTATACTTAGTAGGATTGTAAACATGCAACTCCAAGGGCTCTGAGAAAGACTTCAGGACAACTTTCTACTTCTAGATCAGTCTCAAATAACCAGGATCAGCCCTCCTCCACATAACTTCCTTGGCACACAAAAATCTGGGCCTGTGAGAACAAAAGCAGTTTGGCAGGATCGGAAACAAATGCCAGGGCTAAGGCACAGTGGCAGATCCAGCGTACGGGGCTCCGCGGCGTGCCTGGGTCTCTGAGCTCTCTTGGCAATGACAGGCATGCAAGAATTTAATCCACAGCTTGATGCAAGGCAAAGGCCAACACGGAACCACTAGAATGAAAATAATAAAAGACCTGAAAATGCCTCTAATACTAGTTCTAAACACTCTCACTTCATTGTTGTGCTTCGGAAAACAAAAGAGCCCCTAAATTCTACATTCTTCCCTTTTTTTTTTTTTTTGGAGACAGAGTCTCGCTCTGTTGCCCGGGCTAGAGTAAGTGCCGTGGCGTCAGCTTAGCTCACAGCAACCTCAAACTCCTGGGCTCAAGCAATCCTTCTGCCTCAGCCTCCCAAGTAGCTGGGACTACAGGCATGTGCCACCATGCCCGGCTGATTTTTTTCTCTGTATATTTTAGTTGGCCAATTAATTTCTTTCTTTCTATTTATAGTAGAGATGGGGTCTCACTCTTGCTCAGGCTGGTTACGAACTCCTGACCTTGAGCAATCTGCCCTCCTCAGCCTCCCAGAGTGCTAGGATTACAGGCATGAGCCACAGCGCCCGGCTTGGAGTCATTTTTGATTGTCATAACTGGGCATGATGGTGCTATTAGCATCCAGGGGGGCGAGGCCAGAGGTGCTGCTAAACAACCTACAGTGCACAGGATGGCTCCCCCACAACAAAGAATTATCCACCCTAAAATTTCAAGTGTGCTGAGGTTAAAAAATCCTACCTAGGGGAGGACAGCTTTTGTCACCCCTATGGTTGTAGTCTGTCTTACTCGGGATGCTGCTTTTTTACCAATGTGCTGCATGCTTGACCCTGTCTACCTCTCTGCTCCCCCTTCCTTTCTGAAGTATGGGAAGACCTAAGAAAACTCAAGAGACCTTTCCTCTCCTCCTTGGGAATACAGTGCCATTGTACCCATAGGGGCTGCATACTTCCTGCTGCAAGTTCTTCAATCTCTAGTCTTGTGGGAAATTCCAGAGAAAGCACATGGCCTTTCCCTTATGAGATGACAGGAATGCTCCTCTCTAGTCCACAAAGGGCCAAGCTGGTCTGCTCCATTCCTTGAACACTTCCATTTCCACCTACAGGCAGATTTCCTGTGCTTCCCACATCTGGCCTCTGTAGCTTCTGTATGCACTCAATTTGAGTATTTGTTAGGAAGTTACCTGCATTATGATTTACGTCTGGCTAATATGTTTTCAAGTTCATAATACCTAGTGTGTAGTATTGGAAACAATATGAATCATTCTGGTTAATCGGAAAATCTGGTTAACTGAGAGCCATTAGAGATATCATAACAGAATCACTGACTGTTTTACCAAGATGTTGGAAAGAAACCAAATACACTAAAACTATAGTGAATATCACTTAATCTTTACTTGACAATTTAAATGGCTCGTTAGGATCTTTTATTGCCTTAGGGTCATTGTTAGCAGCCTCTTTCTCTTTGTCTCTTTTTGCTTGACTGATGCTGGGTAGATGAATCAGTTCAATTAAAGAATTCTGGAAAACTGAATTGGGCCCTGAGTGAATATTATTGGCCGACTAAGGCAAGGGGATAGAGGTGACCATGTTGTGCAAATCTGTTGTCTAAATCTTGACACATTTCTTTTTATCTAGCAATATAGAAAACATGGAAAGCAGAGAGCTAAAAATGGTGTGGAAACCGCATTGCATATTGGCTGTAGCTCAGTTACAATTTCCTACTATCATCTACCATTAACTAAGCAAATGGTACTTTAGCAATCTAAAAGGCTTTAACTCTAGCTTTAAATAGCCTACTGCCTCTCCTCACCCACTGCTGCCACTGGGTGCATTATATCATAGTCTGCTTTGCATCAGCCGAAAGCTCTGAGACCACACTGGCACGTGGCGGGTGACTGCACTGGTTACTTTGCCCTGTTATTCCTTCCTTGACCCTTTCGGTGGCTTCACAAGAACACTTCACATTCAGGCAAGTACACGAAAGTCGTGATCAGCTTGCCTGTGCCTTTTGCCAAAGGAAGAATCACAGTTTTGTTTTGTTGCCTTGGAAAATAGAATACACTACAACAGCTTGGTGCCAAGTACATTAAACACCTAACAGCTTCTCCTTCAGTACAGCAAACTCTACAACACAGTAGAGATGCAGCCACGAGGGAATCAGAATTCATCCTCCCCTTCTTTTTCCTTCTCACTGAGCACTTTGCAAAGTGCTCTGCTGATTTCCTATAGTATCACAGACCTGGTGACGTTGTTGATGATTGTTAAATATAGCCATTTGATTATTAATTTGCATCTTAGAACTTGAAATTCACTTTCTTGCTCTCATTTTGGTCTTTATTATTTTTTTAAAATTATTATCTCCTATCAGCCTGAGACAACCTGCACAAAGCAAGCTGGACACGTTCCTAGCATGTTAAACCACAGGCAGCGTTTCCAGGAGCCCAGATCCGTGGATTGAACATTTTCTACTGCTCATCATTTCTACCACAAAAGAATAAAAAATAGACTTCTGAGCAGCAGAAAAATTCCTGATTCCCTTTGCACATTATCTATTTTTTTTTTCCTAATGAGAAAGGGCTATCATTCATTTTGGAAGCTGCTTCCTAAGAACTGCTATTAGTAGGGAAGTTATTTTCTCATTAACATGAATACATGTCTCAAGTGCTTACCATCTTATAGAGATTTTGTCTACATTATCATGATTCTTCCCAACAACACTGCAAGGCAGTATTAATATTAAGAACTCCATCGTACAGCTATGGCGCTAGGCTCAGAGAACTATGGCTACTGAATCATTGGACTGCTCATCAGGTCTCACTTGTGACCAAGCCACATTGGCAAGTCAGCTTACAGAGTTGTGGGATGTCTTGGTTCAAGTCCTCTAAGAAGCAGATGCCATGGCAAGATCAGACATGCAAGAGACTTATTGGGGGCTGGCAGACCTGTGAAGGAAAATGGGGAGGGAGACAAAGGAGGCTGAAAGAGCCAACAGACTATGATGTTACTGTGACTGTTGACGAAAGAGGAAAGGAAGGAGGGTTGGTTAATATGAGTCTTAAACTGCAAAGCAATGCTCAGACAGTTTTGGCAAAGCCAATAGGGAGTCCTAGAGTGAAAATCATCCAACAGAAGAGTGCTTCATCTCCCAGGAATGGGCTTACCCTCGTGTCCTTGTCATGCTCACTCATTGGCTGGGAGCAGCCTGTAAAGCGTGGCCCCTAATGCAGAGACAGATTCAGAGCTCAGCAGCTGGAGCTGTCAGTCAATTACACTCCTCACAGTGGGAGAACCGAGAGGCAGATTTTCATCGCTGCCACGGGGATATAGGCTGGGCTAGATTCAGGTGTCCACTCAAAGCTTTGACCAAATTAGGGAAGTCCACTTACCCACTTTGTACTAACAAGACTATTTTGAAGGTAGGGGTTCTGTCTTACTTGGTTTTGCATCTTTCACAGCACTTGATTAGGTACAAAATAGGTGCTCAGTGATCGATATTGATTTAACATGATTTGACCAGTAGTAATATTTCTTCCCACAAAGTGATAAAAATGATTTGATGAGACTTTGCAAAAATAGGATGATAATTTCCTTAAATGGCTACTAAAATGGCTATCCCTAAAAAAGCAAAGCTGACAAATACAGCTAATTACTATTACAATCATTAAGATTAACAGCAGTAATTATAATGCTTTGCCCTTCCTAATCCAGCCCCTCTTTACAGAATGAAAAGCCTCAGGGTTTGAACTATTGGACAAGGCCTCACAAAATCACTGATAAATCAACTCACATAAACCCAGACAGACACGCACATATGGGCATATGCTTTCCCTTGCACACATTGCTGTGATCTAATTTCAACTTCATCTAATACGGTCATGCCTTCACTCTGGAATGCAAAGCAGCTCTGAAGACACAGAAGAGATTCCTCGAATCCCAGGTTCCCCACTAAAGCAAAAAGGAGGGCTTAAGAAAGCTCCTGGGTACCCAGTGTCAGATTGAGTCTGTGTCATGGGCAGGATAGGAAGAGAAAACTAGAGTGAGAGAGAAGTGGGGTGTCTGCGAGAGTTGAAGTAAAGAAGGGCAAAGGAAGAACACAAGAGAAAGGAGAAAAAAGCTGAACCTATATAGGAAATAGTAGCACATCTGTAATAATGATCTTGAAGGTGATGGGGCAGGCCAAGGCCACAGATGACTCATGGCAGTGATTGCAGACAACGAGCTCAGTGGTTTGGGCAAATAGCTTGATAAACACCAACCATGATATTAGCTACCTCGTGTTGAATACTCATTATGTGCCAGGCACTGTGCAAAGCACTTCATCTAAATTACCTCCAAATTTTTTAAACTAAAACTCTGTGAAGTAACTACTACTGTATCTCATTTTCAGATAAAGCAACTAAGCCTTTAAAGTTATCAACTACCTTGAGGAAGGCCACATACCTAATAAATGGCAGAGCTCAAATAGGAACCCAGTTCTGTTGGATGCATTTATCCTCTACACTATTTTGCTTTCACACCTATCAAGACTATTCACATTACTTATTTACGTATATTGTCTGAGCACATTCTATTTGAGACTTTGAGTCTATAGCTAAGATTAGACTTGGTCCCTGCAACCAAAGACCACAGATTTTATCACCTGATTAGAGAAAGTACACTCAACCCCTCATGAAAACCAACACATGAAAGCAACCCAGGAATTAAAAACTGACAAAAGTATGCTGGGAGAAGGGAATCATTATGGCAGGTTGGAGACTGGACTGGGTCCATAAGATAAAGCTTCCTAAGGATTTGGCAATCTTGAGCTACACAATCCAAGAGGAAAGAAAATACAGCATGGTTGGATGTTTAAGACAGAAATTTGCCATCACGTCATGAGAATAAGTGATATACAACTTGCTCCACTGTTGCCTAGAAAAAGAGTGCTGAAAACTCAGACAGCAGGCCTGAGAACTTGTTTCTGAAACAAGAGGTCTGATGGAAAAGTTTACTTGAAAATATACTATTGTACCGTAAGACAACATTGTCAAAATGAGCCAGACAGGTCATCATCAGAAAGCGTTACCACTGGGTGGGATCAAATCACCAGCACAAATGGCACCCCTTTGAGGACTTTTGGCTGAGATGCCAAAGGCTGACTGGGCATGAAAGCTGGCAGATGGACAGTGCTGACAGGAGCTTGCCCAGCTGCTGACACTGTATAATACTCTGTCCAGCTGTGAAACTTTTTCTAGGCCAGAGTAGGTAAAACTCTGGGACCATCAGTTTGAGTCCAATTTTCTTACGAAGAAGCAAAGAGCCAGAAGCATGACCCAGGGAGGGCACACATTTGACCTGTTTTCTATCAGCCTGTGGTATTGTTTCTGTCCTTGTCCCTGGTCCTTTAAATGGATCTGGATCACCTCTGTAACATGCTAAAGGCAGCATGCAAAAACCCAAGTTCAGGCAAGAGAATAATTCTGCCTCAGGTCTTTGCTCTCCTATTTGCCCATTTCAACCAGATCTCCTTTTTCTTGACTCTCAGACCCGAATGGCTCTAAAATCTGGCTGCTAATGCTTGCCTTAGGCCCTCGTTGATTTGACAATCTATTTAGACTTATTTTTCTGGTTTATTTACCTTAGCTCTCTGTATACAATTTTCAACTCTCAACTTTGTACACACCATCAGCATCACAAACACCTGCAGCTGTAGGCAATAGACAGTCTTGCCACCCACCCCAGCCCTGTAGGGCCCACACTAGTTATGCCAGCTTACTTGGAATCCTTGCCAAGATAGGAGATAGGACACCTGGCATAGAGGAATATTTCTCCATTGAAAAGGCAGTTTGAAAAATACAAAAGTTGCATTTGGTTGCATGCTCAGGCTTCTAAAGGCCCAAAGGGAAATTATGGAGGACAGAGCCTTGTCAGTCTAGATAATTAATTCTAAGGTGTGAAAGGGGATTGTGTTTTGAGCAGAGCAGGTGATGGCAGCATGCCCACAGAAGCGGTTGTGATAAAGTAAGAAGAAAATGGGCCTAGGTGTCAGGAGCTCTGGGTTCTAGCCATAATGAGCTATGAATAGTTGTGTGATCTTGGGTTAGTCCTGTCCCCTCTCTGGGCCTTGGTTTTCTTATATAATAAGAAGGTATTGGATTAAATGACCTTGTGAGGTCAATTCTATCTCTTATCTTCTATGACTGACTGCTTAATAGGAAGTCACAAGTGAAGAGGGTAGCAATGACTCTGTGTGGATGCCCTGAAACCTAGTTTCCAACGAGGCAGTTTTGTTGGGAAATAAAAGCAATAAATTGCAAAGCAGAGTAAGAGATCAGGAATTGGATGTTAGTTACATGTTGTGGGTCTGAGGAAGGGGAGTGCAGCTGGTGAGGGATAATTCATTTGAAGCAAATAATTCTGGTGGATTAAAAGCCCAAAAGTAGGGTTGTTAAATAGCTGAAGTATATGTATGTAGTGATGTTTAGATGCTGGTTTGAAGGAACACTGAAGGAACCCGGTTGATTCGAAACGCCTTCTCTGCTATTCTACAATTACACTTGCAATTCCCACATTCTTTGTGTTTGTGTATTACTTGGGAAGTATGGCCCATAAAGCCAGAATTGCTCACTTACCTTTGAGTACAAACTAATTGCTTCAGATTAGCCAACCACCTAGCAGGGCTCCGAGGGAATGGCATGTACAGTAGGCAAGTGTTGATGGGGGCAAGTGTGGGAGGTGAGGGCAGGACTGGGGGCATGCAGGAAAACCAGGGGAAAATGACCCAGACTGCTGGGGGCTATTTAGTAGTAGAGATTTGGTGACACATTCTGCCCTTCTTCCCCAGTAGGGATCACTAGGCAGTCAGTGAATACTGTCAGGACATAAGGAACTTGAAGAAACCTTATGGAGTTAAAAAAAGAGACAACACACAAAAAAGATCAGACAGTGAAAACATAGGCACGGGCTTTGTAAATATCAGCTATAGGCACACAAACAAACATAAAGGTCCATGCCTTTCTCTTGAGTGCCACACCCATGTATTCAATTATATACTAGATACCCATATATGGGTGTTCCACCAAGCACCTCAAAAGCAAAATATGACCAAAATAGCAGGTATTACCAATATCCATAAATATCTTCCTCCCTCATTTCTCATCCTGGTTGATGTGACCACCTTTTAATTACCTTTTTATCCAAGTCAGAAATACAGAAGTCCTTCTAGAGTCTTTGCTTTTCTTGATCACTCTACCTCCATCACCAAGTCCTTGGATTCTAGGGATTTGTTGTTAGTTTTAACAATTCAAATATATGTTACCTGTCTCTCCATCCTCTCAGTAACTGCCTTAGTTCAAATCCACCTTGCTTACTATCTAGACTACTGCAATAGCCTCCTAACCAATCTGCCTGTATCCTGCCTTCTCCCACAGTAATGCTGTCAGGTCCTTCATAATGCTGTCAGAGTGATATAAGATGTAATTCTAATTGTGTCACCATTGGCTTCCAGTTGCCTACAGAATAAATCCCACACTCTGTTACAGGGCTTATAAGGCATGACTGGCCTCTCTACTCTTCTCTTCCACCGCTTTTCTACGTGTGCCCTTTAACCTACACCAAAGTACTTCTTTCCTCATACTTGCAATGCTGATGTATGTTCACATGCCTTTGAACATGTGAACACCCCCATCTGTCACTCATTTTTAGCTAGCTAACTTCTTACCCTTTAGGACTCAGCTTAGACATCACCTCCTCGGCAGTTTAATCTCCAAACACAAAAATTTGGCCCCTATGTGATCCTCTTGTAACTGGGCCTCAGTGGATGTGGGTATTATGAGCCTGTTGCAACATTATGGGTAGTTACTACACAAGAGAAAATAGACTGAAATAGCAAGAAGATTCCTATCATGGCTGATACAGAGAGGTAGGGAGGATCCTGGGAGAGGTGTCTGGATCCTGCGATGGGTCCACGATGATGGTAGGCATCTACTAGATTGTGAGCTCCTCAGAGAAGGGCTGTATCTTATTCTTCTCTGTACTCCCTACCTAACAGAGAACCTGGCATAAAAAATATTTGATGAAGGAATAAATGAATGAACAAAGGAACTCAAAGATTTTACTTAAAAATGAATTGTTGGATGCCATATTCTAAACAGCAAGACAAATAAAGCTTTCAAGCACAAATTAAGGATTTTTCTGGGTAGACATATTAACTCAAGAAAATCTATTTTTCTAATGTCCTCACATTTTTACTCACTGAATAAATTGTAGAACCTGAGACACTATCCTAGAATCCTCCAGTCTTAAGTATTTAAAGCCTAAGTCTAGCTGCTTTGTACTTAATTTTCATGAGTTTACCATCTATTTTCAATACTATATTTACTCAGCCATCAATTCCCTTTATAAAGAACTATCCAATTAGGACTCCCACAGTGCTTATACTGTCTTTGTTGCACCTGTCAATCAGTTCCAGCCATTAACAGATTAGTTGGGAAACACAAGAGCCTAGACTTAAAGGACAGGAAAATCCCCCACAAATGGTCAAACTTGTTTGGCTGTCTTAATTTTTTTTAACTTGAAAAGTCTTTGTGTACCTTAATGACCAATTCTTGCATTATTTTTTTTTAAACTTTTGAAATGGTTTGAGGCTTTTAGGTAAATAGCTTGTTAGTCCACCCCAGTCTTTTTGGTCACATGTGTGCACAATGAAAGCAAACACTATCAGCAGTTTAATCTCCAAACACAAAAATCTGGCCTATGTGATCTCTTGTAACTGGGCCTCAGTGGATGTGGGTATTATGAGCCTGTTGCAACATTATGGGTAGTTACTACACAAGAGAAAATAGACAGAAATAGCAGGAAGATTCCTGTCATGGCTGATACAGAGAAGGATGGAGGGTACTTGGAGAGGCACCTGGACCCCGTGACTGATCTGTGATGATGGTAGGCATTCCTAAGCAGCCAGGCCACTGAGTTTCTGTAGATTTCCTTTTTTCAAGTGAGTTCTTGGCCCTAATTTAAATCCCAAATACGAACCTGAATGAGTTTAGATATAAGTTATATCAACAGTAACAACTACTAAAATTCCCTCCTATATATTTCACAAAACATAAGTAATTCCTATAGTCTTCAGCTAGATAGAAAACATAAAAGATAGATAGATGATAGATATGGTGTTGTATTTTCATAGAATTTCTTTGGAGCTTTAGTAGATAGAAATGATGGTAAAGGGCAGACTCCAAGTTTGACATGACTTGACTGGCTGTAATACAAAACCAATGATCTCACAGAGGATCATAAAAAATAGTTTGCCATACGGCACTTGTCATTTCTGCCAATAGGCTTCATTGTCTTGGGTATTTAAAACTCATGGCTTTTTTGTATATGTGTTTAATTTCCTTTTATTTTATTTTATTTATTTATTTTTGGCCAGGGGAGGAAAGGGCAGGAAAGGCAAGGGGGATAGCCTGATAAGGGGATTTTAATTAGGAAAAAATGGAAAATGGATGGTTATTCTACAATAAAGATAAGGAGTGATGATTATTGGTGTGCAGGTAAACTAAACTGTAAAATTTAAAACGTTTTTTATGGAGAAAAATTAATTTCAGTTTTCTTACAAGGGTTCATCATTTTTTAGGCTCTCCATTTTTATAAGGTATTATCTTTAATTCCGAGTACAGAGCGCCTCTGCTTTCAGATGTGTTCTAGACCTTCTGTTACTTACCCTTTTAGAATTTCTATTTTTAGTATCTTCTTAATGGTGACATTCTGAATGCCGCACAAATGTTCACATCTTACTTGCGCCCGATTTCACAAGAGCAAGGATTTAGCTGGGCTACGTACAGAAAATGCCCAGTGCAGAGTTATGGTAGGTGGTGTCCCATGCAATGCAGTGAGTTCCTAATGTCTCTTAGGCGAGGGTTAAACACATTATAATCATGATATAAGATCAATTTAAGAAATAAGTGTTTTGAAATCGTAAATCGATATAGCTCAAAGACATGCAGCATGATTTAATGTTTGAAATATTTACTGACTTTTCTCCTAAGCACAAACATGACAAAATCCATACTGGCTCTCCCGGTATGTAATAGTAAACTAGATACAACTTAATACTAACTGGGAAAAATTTACATGAAAAGGAAAAACAAAGCTCCCCTAAAAGAACTTCTATTTCTATTTAGAGTTCCTCTATGGCTAAATTATTAAACATTCTATGTGCTCATTCAGATTTAGAAATGAAATACTGATTTGATCATTCATGTAATTTTTTCCTCTATTCTTTTTTCACTAAGCATCTCTCCTGGATGATTCTGGACAAAGAATAAGGGAAAAATATAACTCAGGTCAACATAAAAGCCTGAGCTGGATCAGGTGAATCCCAGCATATGAATAAAAGAGCTCTGTTCTTTTCAGAATAGTCTACTTTGCACCATACACGGTGCCCACAAGTATACAAAATCCCTGGTATCAAAATTGAAATCTTTCATTTTAAAATGAGATTTAACTCAATTAAAATTTAATTTCCTCCAACAGTTTTAATTATTTAGAATTTTATTGCCTTTTTTCCCCCTTTTTCCTTGAAGAACTATATTTGAGGCAGTGGTTCATTTCAAATGCTTTCATATTGATTAGAATTATGCTTCTTCCCATTAAAGAGGCCTCTAAAGGAGGAGTCCTTTCCTGGAACAAGATAAAACTTTCAGTGTTGCAGGGCTAATTTGGATCTGAGGTCACCTGAAGATCATAGAGTAGAATGATAGAATTTTCCAGGTGAAAAGATCTCCCTCTTCCCCCTTCAGACGGTAAACCATCCAGGATAAATGGTTTTCTCTTTCTCCCTTCAAACTATCTTTAGTAAACATGCATTCTTTTATAAACAACCACTCTGCCCAAGCAGCAAGAATAACAACATCAGACAAACAAACAAGCAGAAAAAAAAAACCAAAAAAAAAGAACCGTTAAAAATTTTCCATAATGTCTTCTAGTAATGCTAGTCCCAATATTTTATCTACATGATATGTTTATGTCTAACCATAGTCTTTCTTGCTTCGATGTATGGTTATTCCCTTTCCTTAAGAAGAGGGAAATGAGAGATAAATTTAAAAGGCAGATTGTTCAAGCTGAGTCTTTTCTATAGTATGTTTGAGTCTGCATATGAATGGAGATGGGGGGTGCCAAATAATTTAATACTAAGAACAGACGATTGCCATTCAGAGTTTCTTCAGAGGCTTAGCATCATGCCAGGACAGAGCGATGCAGTGGAATGTATCCGATCAGATTGAGGGAGTCATTTCAGAATTTCCTCTTTCTAAAATTTAAATTTAGTTTTCAATTTCCTAGAGTGACTATTCCAGATGGGCCAAGTGGCTCAGATAAAATAGAAACTGACCTACAATCACTCTCCTAGCTTCAAGGGAAGTAGAAATACAGCTTGGTTGAGGTTGTTTTTCATTTCTAAATGTCTCTGCCATTTGCTGCCCCTTTCATGTGGAAAAAGGTGCAAGAATAAAGACTGAAACAAGACGAGTGGTGTATATGCAGAAAGAAGGCTTTCTTTCCAGCAGGCAGAAAGATCTAACAGAGATGTGGCTGTTCCTTCCTTCCTTCTTCCAGTCCCTTTCCACTTTCCCTTTCCACGTTCTTACCTTCCCAGCCCTAGAAAATGGAAGGCTATTCATTTAGATTATAATTTGGAACTTATAGCCCTCATCTTCTCCTATGACCCAATAGCCCAGAGGTTAGATTTAGAGCCATTGTATCCCAGCCCTCCTCCTTAGACTTTCAGCTCAGTGACCTTGGTGTCAGAGACACTGAGGATGAAGCCAGGGTAGTGAGCTGCAGCTGTTGCCTGTAATGTGACACCTTAGGGGAATGCCTGGCCCCATGTGCAGGTTCCTATAAAAGCAACAGTACAAGGTCAAAACTCATCTCAAATATCACCTCCTTTGGGAAGCCTTCCCTGCACCCCGCCCACTGCCTCCTTAGCCAGTGCACCGGTGTTTCATGGCTTTTACCTCTAGCACACCATTCATCATGCTACATTATACTGTGTTGATTTCTCCGCCTTCTCCACTAGGCTGTGACATCTTTGGGGATGTGAACTCTTTTATCTCTGCATCCCCAATGCATAGCACAGAGCCCTGGCACATAGCAGACTTTCAGTAAATGTTTACTGAATGAATGACAGTTTCACACTAACATCTGTCTGGATCTGAGGGTCACTTGCGGCAGGTTATAAATTGCTTCTCTGCTTCCAGCATGTCTACGAAAATGCAACTATCAGAGAGATATAACATTAAATCATTATCTAATACCGTGGCACCTTTAGTTTATTCATTACATGTAATTCCTAATTAATTATAATTAGTGTTTCATAGTCATCTCACATTTTAATTATTATTTTTGTGAGTAAAGGTTCATGTAATATATACCAATTATAATAAGTAATTATACTTAGCCGAATAAGGCGCTCACTAAATCAGACACAGGGAAGTCACATTTTGATGGGATCAGGGAGAAAAGGTTAAGAAAATGGGTTACCTAATAAATATCTTTCTTCTTTCTAAGTTGAACCTTTCTTCTTGCCCTCTTAATCTTACTCCTCTTTTCTCTGCCACATTCTTGATTCATAAATTATGCCTCTCTCCCTCTCCACTGTCTACTCTTCAGCCAACAATAGGTTCAGTCCCCCCATCCTAAAAAAAAACTTCTCTTGATTTTTCTATCCCTTCAGGCAGCCCACCCCCACTGTTTACCCTTCTTTTCCAACCCATCTAAACTACAGACAGAATAAGTTGATACCCATAACCTCCACTGTCTTACCACCCACTCATTTCGCAATCATGCTCACATCTGTCCTCTCCTTTCCAATTAATCTCTACTCTCTGACTTGTACCCTTATTACTCTGCTGAAACCTCTCTCTCAAGGGTGACCACCTGGTCAATAAATTCAATGGCAATAGATCTGGGAGATTAAGAACATGGGCTTCAGAGTTAAACAGATTTGGGTTTAAGTGCAGGCTATGCTTCTTAACTAGCTTTGAGGCCTTGATCAAGTTTTTTAACCTCTATAAATTTCAGTTTCCTCATCTTTAAAATGGGGAAAATAATAGTCCCTACCTCACAAGTGGTTCTGAGGATTAAATAAATAATTGCTGTCAAGTGTTTAGCGTAGTATCAGGAGCATAGCATGTGACCAATAACTGGCAGTAAGTTAGCCTGCAAGAAGTCCTGATTCTCTTCAATTTTTATAGCATTTGACTAAACTAGGGAACCAAACACCTTCTTCTGGTACTGTGACCTTCCATGGTACCCACCATAGTGTAAACTTCTAATTTTCTTCTTACTATTGTAAGTGCTTTGTTTCCATCTACATAGCTGATATCTCTTCCCCCTTCTACCTCGTTAGTGAGTTCATGTCCTAAAGTTCTGCTCTTGGCCTATTCTTCCTTTCTCAATGAAGATGAAAATATGGGTGTGGAATTCAGAAGCAAGATTATTGCATGCATATAGCCACACTCATCACTTTTCCTTCTAAGCTGGTTTTCCTCCTGACTTGGTTCTTTCGGTCACTAGCGCCACAGATTTGGCTTTGTCCCTGATAAACCGTACCATTTGCAACCCTCCAAACACGCCACATGTACTTTATAGCCTCCATAGTGATAGCCCTTCTTTCCTGTTAAAATCCAACCCATTCCTCAAGGACCATCTTAAATATTATCTCTTTTTTGAAGTCTTTATCAACATAGGCACTGGAATAATTTGAGTTCAAACACTTTCTAGCTGTGTAAACGTGGGAAAGTTCCTAAATCTCTCAGCTTCAGTTTCGTCATACAGAACATAAGGATAATGACAATTCCTAACTGATCAAATTGGCATGAGGATTAAATTAAATGAGAAAATTCTTTAAAAAGTGCTTTGCATAGAATCTGACACGTACTAAATCTCAACAGAGGACAGTAATTATTATTGTTGTTGTTGTTGTCACTGCTACTGCTACAACAATTGATATTACTATATCTTCTTCACTTGGAACTCCAGCGCAATTAAGTTATGCCTCTTTCATTAAACTTTTACGGCTCTAATTTTGTTAGGATTATTTATCTACATGGTTGACACCTGTCATTAACCCCCTTTAACTGTTAAAATATGAGGACGAGACCATTTCTGCCTTATCTTACTGTGTAGAGGCTGAATATGTTTTTGTTGAATTTAAGTAAATTGAATCCTATTCCCTGCTGGTACTTTTTGGCATTTTTCTTTGTTCCCTCCTCTTTTGTTCAGTACTTAAGGAAGCAGTAGTGATTAGTGTAAGAATGCAAGACACTTCATTGTAATATCTTCTTTCTACCTTTGAATAGATTCTGGCTTTCCTTTGCTTGGTTTCTCACAGCAAATTATTTACTCAGGGACTGTGTTTACTGGAGGTAAATGGGCAGAGGGCTTAGCTTTAGAGTTAATGGGAAAAATTGTAGGCGTGATTATTAGGAGGGGAAAGCCTACCTTTCCTTTTTGTACTCCTTTCAGATACTACCATTTACGCATCTATTTTTGAACTAGGAAAGTCAGTCAATATGATTCACTGATTTATTTCAGTATACAGACCCCTCAGACACTGAAAGGCAAAAAAGAGAAGACATACTCTCGACCCTAAAAAGAGCTCAATTTAGGTCCATAGTCTCTTTCCTTAGCTATCAGAGAGAACCCTAAAAGAGGAAGGAAAGAAAAGAAAAGAGTAAAAACTACCCCAATTGGTGGCCATTTTAGAGTCAAATCTGGGTAAAATCATAAAACAACAGCATTTGTCATATGCCCGTATACTTGCCCCCTGATCCCTCTATGTGATCCCTTCTGTGGCCTTCTTCAGGTGCTGGGCACCATATGTTTTCTCCCTAGACTCAAATACAAAACCAAGTATGTATCTCTTGTTCATGTTCAGAGAAAAACCACTGAGAACAGCTTAGAGAGTTTCAGTGGGTGTATGGGTCTGTGTATGTATATTACATTTTAAACAAGAATCAAAACTTTTGATTGTAATCCTAGCACTCTGGGAAGCCGAGGCAGGCAGATTGTTTGAGCTCAGGAGTTTGACACCAGCCTGAGCAAGAGTGAGACCCCATCTCTACTAAAAAAATACAAAGAAATTAGCTGGACAACTAAAAATATATACAGAAAAAACTAGCCGGGCATGATGGCACATGTCTGTAGTCCGAGCTACTTGGGAGGCTGAGGCAGGAGGATGGCTTGAGCCCAGGAGTTTGAGGTTGCCGTGAGCTAGGCTGACACCACGGTGCTCTAGCCTGGGCAACAGAGCAAGACTCTGTCTCAAAAAACCCCCAAAAAACAAAAAAACAAAAACAAACTTTAAGTGTAAAACATGTCTCTTTGATGGTTAGACTTTAAACATTAGCCAATAGGCGGAAGTGGTGGTAGGAACTCTGAGGGGATAGGGAAGCTTTCCTACAGCTTTCGAGTCCACCTCACATAGGTCAACAGCTCCGCCTACATATGATGCCCATCCTAGGAAATTTGCTGGCAAATTGGTGTTAGGCTCAATAACAAAACTATTAGTTTCAACCTTTCATTTCAAAATTTCAAGACTCAAGCAGTTGTTTCTATGTTTATATTCTCTGAAGATCAATAAACAAGGGGGAATTAGTATGCAATTAGACAAGTTCAACTAAGAGGATAGCTAGGTATCACTTTGGGTTTATCATGTCTTTCTTGAGAAAAAAATAAAGCAAAGGAAAATCATCAAAGAACATCTCAAGGAAGAACTTACAAATTTATTAATGTGCTCATTCTCGAACATAGGTTCACAGCATGCAGCACAATCCAGCTAAATTAGTTCTTGGTTGTCCCCTTTACTTATGAGGTCTCTTGATACTGCCAATATGACAGTAAAGAAATGTTTACCAAGGAACAAAATAATCCAAATGGGAGTGGAAAAGCAGCATCACAAGGCTAAATCCACTTGATCTATCTGCATGCTTGCCCTGTACCCCATATCTCTCTCTTCTTTCTAAGGGGTGAGAGAGCAAGTTTCCCTGTCTGAGAGGAGAATGGAATGAATGGATGTGTTGACGGTGCACCTTCACATAGCACTAGAGAAAGTTCTGTGCCAAATTCCTTTCCTCAAGGCAGCAAGGAAGAAAAACTAGTTTTTGCGTAAAACTTGCACAACCGGGTGTGGCTGAAACTCCCCTCAGTGAGAGCTGGCATGCATGATTAGATATGTCTAGGACTGTGGCTTCCCCAACCGAGAAAGTTAACTATCTTTATTTGTTATATTTGGAGTAATTTCCTCAATATTGACAATATTATACAAGTTAGATTAGATGGCCTCAGTGAAGGCACGTTATAGTGGAAGGGTAGAAGAGCACACCGCCTGTTACAACTCAAGTATTAAAAACTTCTGTTCTGGCTGGGCGCGGTGGCTCACGCCTGTAATCCTAGCACTCTGGGAGGCCGAGGTGGGCAGATCGCTCAAGATCAGGAGTTCGAAACCAGCCTGAGCAAGAGTGAGACCCCGTCTCTACTATAAATAGAAAAAGAGAGATTAATTGGCCAACTAAAGATATATATAGAAAAAATGAGCCGGGCATGGTGGCACATGCCTGTTGTCCCAGCTACTCGGGAGGATGAGGCAGAAGGATTGCTTGAGCCCAGGAGTTTGAGGTTGCTGTGAGCTAGGATGACGCCACGGCACTCACTCTAGCCCGGGCAACAGAGTGAGACTCTGTCTCAAAAAATAAAAAACAAACAAACAAAAAAAAATTTCTGTTCTATTCAGCAGAAATAAAACTGAGCTAACATCTTGCTTAAGATTTGGAATCATTACCTAAATGTGAGATGTCTGTTTGGGGGCAAAACACAAGAGTGATTGCTGCCAAGAATTGTTATAAAGAAGTTCCTCCAACTCCTTGCTCTCCGACCTTCACTAAAAATTGACAACTTTGACTTTCCTCTCGAGGCTGTTAACAAGTCTCATTCAATACTGATAGAATAGGAACATTAAGAATATACGGTCTCTCAAGTAGGCCAAATTCTGAGTCCTCGTGTCAATGTCAAACTCTGTCAGCTGTCAATTTGTCTTATTCCCAGAAACATATGGAAGCCTAGAGGAAAGATTCACCCATTATATTTAACTAGAAAGGTTTTAGTGACCATTTGCACAGCATCCAGCCCTAGATTCCGTGGAGAACGGAAAAGCGTATTCAGGGCCTTTAATCTCAGGGAGCTTATAAAGACCACACGGGAACATCCTAAAGGCCGGGGGCCAGTGACTTCTTTAATTCTGTGTAGCTGTCAGCAGAGTTAAGACATAGTGAGCTCAGACAGGTTTAAAGCACAGGCAGAAAAGGAAAAAGAAAGGGAGAGGAATAAGAGAGGACCTAAGAGAGGAAGGGAAGACAAAAGAAAGTTTGCATGAGAATGAAAAAAAAAAAAGAATAAGGTACAAAAGGGGAGGGAGAGAGGAAGCATATGTAGGAAGAGGGAAGACCACCTTGGGAACCAAAACTTTAGGCTGTCTCCCTTCTTTAATTAACATCCACACACTGACTTTAAAACTGCTGGATTCCTTACGTCAAAAGCCAGGATCCACAGGTAGATTAGTTGGGGTTTCGTGCTGAAGGCAACTGAAGGAAGAAAAAGGGTCAGGGGTTTTGAGATGCTTGAATTCCTTCATCTGCTTATCATGTCAAGAACTTGCAAGTTCCAAACCTTGTACTGAGAGTGAATCTTGCCTTCTGCATTCATAAGGCACTGAGGCTTGAATAGTGCCGGGCCATCTTTGCCTCTTAGAGGAAGGCTACATTTCCAGTCAATAGGTGACTGGACTGCTATATGGCCACTTGCAAAAGCAGGGCCGGGTTTTGTTTGTTTATTCATTCCTGACACTGGATGCCGGCGGAAGGAGGGGCTGTTTTCTGAGGAAATTAGAATACTGTGTCCGGGCAGCATGCCCTCACCATCCCTCTTCATTTGCGGTAAACAAGGACCGAACGGGATGATAGATGGTTGGGGTGTTCATAAATATTGAATATGCCTAATCTGAATTCTTAGCAATTAGGGCTATTCAGCTTTAACCCTTTGGCTGGGCTATTCATTTCACCAGATGTACTAGATGTACTGACTAAATCTATCTTCACTTCTCTGGCATCTCCTATTTGCCTGAACAATTTCCCTCACTTAAAAATATGTTCTATTTTAAAAGACGCTGTGGACACATTTCAAAGGATAGTTACGGAATGCACTGCTTCACCGCCACCCCCTCCCACACACACAATTAGTTTTTTTTGTACAAAAATGGCTATGCAAATTCCCTGGCTGCTTTTTTGGAGATACATATTTCCTCTAACAAATTCCTACTCCACAACTGGATCAGATCCCTGCATGAAATCCTCCTATTCAGTCTCCATACTTAAATTTCAGATGATGCAGGCAAAAGAGCCTCAAGTTATCATATAATCGGAGAATCTCAGCAATTCATTTAATTATCCTCATTACTTAAAAAATGAGGAGAACAAGACCCAGCAAGGATACAGGATTTGCCCAAATTCACACAAATTATGGCAAAACTAGAGCCTCTGACTTGGACAGAAATGAAAAAATAGGATTATAAGATGTTTCATACTTAATATCTCTATTCTCCTTTCTTAGGTGATTTATTCTTCTAATATTTCACCTTTCAATTTATTGACACTGAATTCACTTACTTTGCAGACAGTTGTTATTTTTTTTCCTGAAACCCAAAGGAATAATCAATCAGTTCTCCACTTTGGTGAAAACCTTTAAGGGCAGTGGTTGAATGTTCTCCATACTGCCTTTCACTGTTTACACACAGCTCTGATAATTATATAGGGAAACAGCATTGTTTAGTAAGAAAGAGCTCTGAATTTGAAGCCAGACAGACTTAGTTTGCATCTCTGCACTGATGCTTACTAGCTATGTGACCTTGAGTAAGTTATTTGCCATATTGGAGCCTCATTTCTGAATCTATGAAATGAAAACACATAATGGTATCTACCTTTTGGAGTTGTTGTGATAATTGAGTTAATATGCACAAAGTGTCTAGCACGGTGCCTACACTAGTAAGTACTCAATAAATGGCGGCCAGTTATATTACTGAATAAAAGGGTGAGTGAGTACCTGAAACTTAGAGAGGTCTACTCTCAACAGAAAGGTCACAGTGAAGAGTTAAACAGAGGGTCAACAAGGGGAAATTGAATAGCTTTCCAGCGCCCCCTTGAGCTTGAGTTTGGATTGCTTTTTTGCTTTACTGTTGGCTTAAAACCAATCCCTAAAATATCCTGAAATTGTCAGAGCTGAAAGGGGCACTTTAGAGATCACTTTGTTCAAATCCCTCATTTTATAGAGTCGGAAAGTGAGGTTGAAAGGTAAACTAAATTCACCTTGGTCACAAACCTAGTTGAGGTAGGACCATACTTTGAGTCTTTTCAAATACTTTTTCACTATAATTTAATGCATGTTTCTATAAGGCACATCTGATTCCAGACATCAGAACAAAAAATATATTCCACACTACGTGATTTGGTCATTACCTAGAATTTCGGACTAGCCATTCTCTATTCTTCTCCTTTAGCATGAATAATTGAATAGATGGATAACATAATTTGGAGGTAAACATGAAGATTTAATTTCTAAGGGTTATCTGTATGATGTGTGTGTGTATCTATGGTGTGCGTGTGCGTATGTGTGTGCACATGTATGTATCAGGCCTTGCTGCATACACTCTCAGTGAATGAAATATACAGAAAAGAAAAATAGATACTATGTCAAAGAGAACTGTGGTCCTCAACCCTTGGGCCATGGACTGGTACCAGTCTGTGGCCTGTTAGAAACCGGGCCACACAGCAGGAGGTGAGTGGCAGTGAGTGAGAGAAGCATCATCTATATTTACAGCTGCTCCCTATCACTCACATCACCGCCTGAACTCCGCCTCCTGTCAGATCAGCGGTGGCATTAGATTCTGCACTATGATGAGTTGTATAATTATTTCATTATATATTATAATGTAAAAATAATAGAAATAAAGTGCACAATAAATGTAATATACTTGCATCATCTCAAAACTGTGCTCCCCTCCCCCGGTCTGTGGAAAAATTGTCTTCCACGAAACCAGTCCCTGGTGCCAAAAAGGTTGGGGACTGCTGGAATAGAAGACGGAAAGCAAGTTCATCATGTCAAAAGCAAACTGCCGTGGCAAGCAGGGCTTTATGGAATAGTAAAGAGTAGGACCTTGGGTTATTCCTTTTCTTTGGGGAAAGGGAATCTGCAGTGGAAACTGAATGAGAAAATGTGACCTTTTAGCTTTTGGCTTTTTCTGTGAAGTCACTAATCTCTTCTATTTCCTTGCCGTGAATTGCAACTGTTATATACCAAAGAATGACATTTCACCAAAACAGAGAGGGAAAAAAAAAGGTCCAACAGTAGGCAAAAGGCATCCTAAAACAAGGTTCAAGAAATATTTTTATAAGTTGGCCAGTTCAGGCACACAAGGCTCAAGGAGACCTAACAACAGGTTAGTCTTGCCAAGACCTGGACCGTTTTCCCAAACACAGTGAAGAGAAAAAACTTCCTTTGAATTTCTATACATTGTTTAGATCATCTCCTTCTGGGTTATCTGATTTTGGTCTTTCACTGTCTTTGAGCAATTTTGGAACTCTATTAACTGTAGAAAACTGAGAGCAATGCAAAGTAATTTTTTCCACAGATATGTAAATTCCATCTAGTACATGTTCAATCCCTCCCTTTTAACTTTGAAAGAGGCCAATTTGCCTCCATTTGCACATCTATTTCAATCTTCCTGATCTATAAATGTGTCCTTTTTTTTTTAATTCTCCCTTTGACTGGTTGGACTACCTCGCAAGTTTCCTCATTTTTGAGTCAAACAAAATATTTAGCATTTGCTCATTTTTATGTCTGTATGAAAGCCATGATTTTATAATTTTTTGTAAAATTACCTTTTAACAACTGCCATACCAAGGATATAAAGGCCCCTCTCCCTTATGTATCTAGACAGCATACATAGCAGATAGCAGATTTTAAAAGTTAGGAAGCCTTTAGCTAATAATTCAGAGCCTTTAGATGTAGTCATCGGCAAGTCATAATTTCCCCATGCTTGGTAGACATATCTCTTTGTTGAGCTAGAGTAAGCAAGCCGGGTCTTTTCATTTTTGAAATGGGTGCAAGACCAATGCACTGTGGCATCAAAGCAGCTCCCCCAGGACAGCCTGCAAGCCTATTTGCAAAAGGAGCAAAAGGCATAGTCAGCACCTGGAAAATGCTCCTCCCACCCCACTTCACTCCAACCCCTCCATCCCTAGACCCACAAGCTCCAGCAAAATAAAAGAATTCTGCTGACATAGTCTCGCCTGAACAGAGAAAGTAAACTTTCACGACGTACTGTACTCAATGATTTCAGCAACTTAGGTGCCATTCCTGAACTTGCCATATGTAGAATGGCTGAGGAGAGCTGACTTTGTGAAGCCAACTAGCTTCCTTAATTATTGAATGGGATTCTGGGATGCATACTCAGCACACACCTTTGGGCCCATTTACACCCAAGCCACAAAATGATGTGATAAAACTGTTTTCATCAGGGCTCAGGAACAGATCTGATTTCAAATGATGATCAGCACAGCTTCATGTCATTAAGAGAATAACTTTCTGACTTCTCAAGGGTTTCAAGTAACAAAATAAATTCTTAAGGACTTGAAAAGGAGCTTCAGATTGAAGGTAAATGAGGTGTGGTAGGAGTAAGGGGAAATGGGGTAAGAGTTGGCAGGGTGGGACAGGGAAACATTTTAACATCTGTGGTTCAAATGTCAACTCCTAAAGACTTCCATCTATATTTTCTAGCTGAAATCAGCATTACCTGACAGAATACCGCATCGGGATTCAGAAAATATAGATTCTCACCTACCTTCTTTCTGCCTGTGATTACTGTGTGACTTTAGGCTAGTCACTTAACTTTTCTGCAATTTTTTATTTTAGTTGTCAAATAGAGTTATAAATGGAAAATGGATATGCTTTTTCTGAATTGGAAAAAATCCATAATCTTAATAAAACAGTGATGTTCATTAGAAGATACTCTTTAAATATAAGCCATTATGTACGATATGACAATTAATTGTTTTTCTTAAGTAAAGCAATGTATGTCAGTTTGGCCCAAATTGCAATCATAAGATTTTCTTAAAAACCATGTCAGCTCTTACTAAAGAAAGCAAGACTTTTCAAATATAGGACCGGCTTGCTCTTCAATTCAATTCCATAAAATCAATAATAAATACAAAGACAGTTTCTCAGATGAATTGAAAAGCTTTCTCTATTATTATTAGTTTATATTTTTTTTGTCACATGTCCTGCAGATCTCTGGGCCACACCTCAGACCTGCTGAATCAGAATCTCTGGTGGGAGGAGGAGTGAGAACATGCAGTCTATACAATTTATCCAAGTGTTTCTGATATACTCTGAATTTGGAGAACTGCTAGGCCAAGGAGATAGGACTGGCTTTAAGGACAGAGGGAGAGTAATGTCTCCACTAATTTTAAATGACTAGCTTAGCTTAGAGAACTTTTCAATTATTTGTGGGGCTTTTTTTTTTTGAAATCTAATAAAAATTTTCATCTCTTGAGTGCAATTGCCATTGACTATGTTTATATTTAAAATCTTCCTGTCAAGCTGAGGAGTCTGAAATTTACATTCGTCATCCTTAGGAATAAGAAGTTTCCTGAAAACCCTCATCAGATTTACCTTCCTCTATTTTCCATTGCTCTGGGCTACAGAGGGAGTTCTGGGTGGTCAGCACAAGTTACCCCTGGGACCACTCTGAACTCAGATTTAACTCAAAATGGGTTGTTGACTTTTTTCCAACTCATTAATGCCTTTCTCAGTAGCTATCCTCCTTGCTCCCTCCCCATCAGCTTCTTTCCAAACACACCTCCTTGTGGCATTTCACTGACCAAAAATGTGTGTGTACCTCAAAAATTCAAAACACCCTTTTCAAAGGTTCATCTGACAAAAAGCAAACTTCTAAAGAATTTTATTGCATCCCTGCTTTTTTCTTATGTTGGGCTGCTTCAATTCTGAAACGTATACAGCTCTGAGAGGCTGTAAATTTGTCTATTATCTTTGCTAATACATGTTTAGCCTACCTGTCTTTGGACTAGCTAAGAATATTCCAGCTAAGGTTTTAATAGAATTTAAATAAAGCACTCCTAGAGCAACGTGCTATAAATTCAGATTAACAAGCATTGAGAGAGATTCTGATACACTGAACTTATTTTTCTCTTTTGAGTTACTATGCAGTGGAGAATATTTGAATGTATCTTTAAACATCTCTATGTAGGTAGTTTCTAGAAGTCTGAACCGAGGTTTGAATCTGCTAGAACAATGAATAATTCGGGCTTTTTTCTAACTATTCCAACTCACCCAGATCTTTCTTCTCTAAATATACTCAGAGGCAGCTGCACAGTGAATAGTAGTTTATTGTTCTCTAATTGGCATTTTGCGGGGGTCTTTTCATTCTCGACTGTCTGGACTTTAGGTACCTTGAGGGTAGGGACAAATAATCTGCTTCTCCTCTATCCCCGTCAACTCCTAGCACAGAGTGGATAGTAAGGAAAAACTTATTAATTGTTCTGAGGAAAATATGCTCCAAATCAGAATGGGTTCAGCAGATACAAGATGAAATGCAATTTTTAAGTTGCTGTGAAGCAAGGAGTCTGGCTGGAGATGTTAGCATGCCTACCGAAATCAGATACACATGATAAATGCGGTAGTTATGCACAGGCAGATTTTGCCTTATAACATAGTTAGCTCCATATATATCTGAAATACCCATAGGACTATGACCTTCTTGAGAGTATGGATTACGTTCAGTAATCTTTAGTATCTCCAGGACCTAGCACAGAGCCTGGCACAAAGGGGATAATCAGCCTTTTGTTATATGTATGTATGTATTAATGTCTATGTGTGTTGTGTATATTTCGGAATTAGGAATCTTCATCACTATTTTCACTAAAAGGTGAGCATGCAAATGGTTTCCTAAGGTTCCTTTCAGATGTTAGTAGTATGGTTTCATAAAAACACTGTAGAAATTGAGGTTAGCAAAACCAAATAAGATATCTATGTCCAAATATGACATAACGACGAAACCACAAGGGGCTTTCAGTCTAGGTCTAGTTGCTCATCACACAAAAATCCAATTATTGAGAAAATGAGGATTGCCAAGGAAGAAAGGAATTTTTAATACAACAGATGTCTTGTCAGGAGAACAAGAGAAGCTGCCTCAAATCTTTCTTTCCAACTAAGGGATATCATGGCCTTTTAAAGGAGAGGTCATGTGCCTTGGAGCAGGTTGTGGTGTATCTTACAAGGGGCTATGTACATTGGGGGCAGGTTGTGGGGAATAGTGAATCTTGGCATCAGGAAGTCTGCCCTGGGGCCTTCAGAATCTCAACTACTTTGTCTTGTAGAAAATCCATCATTTCAGGGTGGGTGTGGAGGCTCACACCTATAATCCCAGCACTTTGGGAGGCCGGGGCAGGAGGATCACTTGAGGCCAGTGGTTCAAGTTTGTCATTTCTGGGGAACAACTCAAAGGGTTAAGCAGTTAGTTAAGGGAGAGGATTATATAAAACATATAGTGGGGCCGGGCGCGGTGGCTCACGCCTGTAATCTTAGCACTCTGGGAGGCCGAGGCTGGCGGATTGCTCAAGGTCAGGAGTTCGAAACCAGCCTGAGCAAGAGCGAGACCTCGTCTCTACTACAAATAGAAAGAAATTAATTGGACAACTAAAAATACATAGAAAAAATTAGCCGGGCATGGTGGTGCATGCCTGTAGTCTCAGCTACTCGGGAGGCTGAGGCAGTAGGATCACTTGAGCCCAGGAGTTTGAGGTTGCTGTGAGCTAGGCTGA
>CAUYRT010016472.1:0-15359 GCA_963574885.1 Lepilemur ruficaudatus | reverse complement strand
ATAAGTCCCACCAAGGCTGCCACCATGGAACCTCTTGAGCTGTCTTTCAGCTCCCTGGTGGAGGCAATGTTTGGCTCCTAGTCATGGGCATGCAAGAGTTTTTGCTCTCCCTGTTCCCTCCCTGGCCTGGCAAGGGGCAGTGTTGGAACAGTTGCAGGGAAGCCTATCCTCGTGCAGATCTGAGAGCTCAGATTGGTGTTATCTGCGGCAACCTGGAAACCAGGGCCAGTGGGTCCCTGCTGATCCTGCTTTCAGATACAACTTCACTATACAGTCTCTAAGCAGTTCCTCGATCAGCACAGAGGACTGCAGAGGTGATGGTGGTGGGGGGGCCCTCATATCTCCAGTCCCAGTGTCCACATGGCAGGCATGGGGCCTGAGGATTCTCTCCTTTATCACTTCCCCATGTGTAGAGGTCTCCCCCAAGTACTTTCCAGTTTTGGTGAGTGGAACTCCCTGTCCCCATTTCTTTCACTCTGAGGGTCTCCCCTCAGCTTTCTGATGATCTGCAATGCTCTCTCCAAGAAAGTCCATCCATAGGTGGGCATCTACCTGCCGTTTTCAATTCTCTCCTAGATATCAGCATATGCAGGCTGCTTCTAGTCTACCATCTTGGTGCCTCCCCCTTTTTTTTATTAAAATTTTTTTTTTTACACTTCCTACTTCACAGAAATGTGTTATTTGTTCTTGCAAGTGGTAAAACTCAGGCTGTGTGATCACCATTCCTGAGATTACACCATTTACTCATAAGCTTCCTTTCACAGCCACATGAACCTTGGTTCACAAAGATAGTGAATTCCCGTAGCACCTCCTGTGACATATCTTTATTTTTGACCCTGGATACTAACCAGGGTCACTAACAAGTCAGGGTGTTATGTGCAGCAAAACTATTCCCTCATGGGTCCCACCACCACTTTCACATTTGATTTAGGTATCTTTGTGTCAAACCTTTAACCGCTCCAGACGTTTTCCAGAGCCAACGTTCCCAATCTGGCTAATAGACTGTAGAGAAGGAAAGTCACTTTCTATCTCAATCTAGTCAAGCCAACAAAAGCATGTGTTGTTTTTCTATCTATGGGCAAGTATTTCTTCCTTTTTTGGTTTCATTTTTCTCATCAACAATATAAAGGAATTGGAATAATTCATCTTTGCCATTGCATCATCCTCCAGGATTGTATGACTCAAAGTATGCTTGAGTAACTCTTATGTACTAGGTTCCATGGGTTTTTAAAGTAAGTAAATACCCCTGGCTGGAAGTAGGTAAACAAAATCTCCTACTCAATGAGTATGTAGGGTGCTGAGGTCATAGTATAGGCAGCCAGAAGAGAAAAGGAAAGGCAATAGTAGCTGTCCTGGCTATATGTCTTCTTATATCCTCTTGCCTTTGAAAGAAACAAGGAAGAAGCGCCCACATATGCCTGCCCTGTCCACCCAAATAAAAGTATACATGCTCCTCAATTTACACTGGGGCCATATCTGGACAAACCCATCGTAAGTCAAAAAGGAATTTAATGGTGGCAGCAGAGCAGACGTCCCCAATTTACAATTGTCAGATTTAATGATTTTTTGACTTTACAGTGGTGCCAAAGTCATACACATTTAGTAGAAACTGTAACCGCATAGCCAGAATGTTGTAAGGAGCTCCTTAACTTACAGTGGGGTTATATCCTGATAAAACTTCATGGTAAAGTGACAAAACCTGAAATCAAACCATCGAGCCATCTTAAATCGAGCATCATCTGTACTTCTATTTCCTTGGTGAAGATAGATAAGGAGAGTGAATAAGTTGTTAATTTGAATAAGAATTAAAGCTATATAAAATCTCCTTCCCAAACTAAAGTATCTTCATCACTCACTGCCCATCTCTTTGGTTATTTAATGAGCAGCAATTTTGGCCATACACGATACATGGTACATTGCACTCCAGAGTGAATGAGACAAAACTGCTGCTCTCTAGGAGTTCAAAATTTAAGGCAATGCCTATCTTGCAGGAAGGAAAATTTATTCCTGGAAATGTTAAGGCATAAAGATTTGTATGGTGAAAAAGCCTGAGTATAAATCACAACATACCATCTTTCCATTTATAGGGCTTTAAAAGAAATTACTGAAGTCTCTGAGCCTCAGTTTCCTCTCTAGTTACTAATAATGCACTCCTTTCTCAAAACTTTAATAAAGAAGTAGAGAATAGTAATGAGAGAACAGAGCACCAGAGAATTATGATATGATCAGAGTAGCTGGAGGTAGGGGATTCCAGAGAAGCCAGGAACAAGTGTGGTTTAGATGTGAAATATATTTAACATTGAGGGCTGAGCAGGGATTTATTTAGCATGTAGATTTATTTAGCATGTGAGAAAACATGTTGGGTCATAAAAAGTGTGTCTAAGAAACAACATGAGGCATTGTTGCAGGGCTCTTTAAAACTGATGTCAGTTTCAGAATTCTGAGATACCAAGTGAACTAATCATGGATCCTAGGCACATGGTAATCACCTTTCACACAATACGGTCAGGGCCCTGGGTGTTGTTTTGGCTTCAGGTTGTTTATTCCTGATGTTTCATGCTACTTTCATGAGTTTTACTGCCTAGAAATGAGACCAAGGCAACAGACCAGGAGTTAATAACTTCATTTAAAATTTTGTGATCCTTGGGCTGCATTAGCAGGAAGTGGGGGCAGGGTGTGCATGAGGAAGGGAACAGGATGGTTGACTGTAACAGCCATTGCATTTTAAGAGAACGTGGAATTCTTGTGAATTCATTCTGTGGCTGATACTCACAACCTGGGAAATCTAAAGGAAAGGGAAATTGGCAAAATGTCCTGTGAGGAAAAGACCACTGATGATCCTCTGATGACAAGGCAGGGATTGCGCCTTCTTGAGAGGATATGAGAAGGGACTGTCCAGTTGACTTTTGGGTTTGAACTCCCTACTCTGGCTGCTACATCATCTGGCCTTGGGAGCCCACACTCCATATGCTCACACAAAAGATAAAATGCAGACATAGGCATGAGAAAGAGGTCAAAATTTATTCATCTTGAAATAGTGGACATCTATTTTTATCACTTTCATCCTTATTTTGAAGAAGTATTTAAAATTTCCCTTGGTATATCACACCTTCTCCACTCTTAGTTCATATATTTTGGTGGGAATTGACCTTGGTCACAACTGTAAGGATAGATACTGAATAGTATATAACTTATTTCACAAAGTGTGGACAGTGAACCATGTCGTGAGCATCATCTGGCAACCTATCAGAAATTCAGTGTCCTGGGTCTTACACAGACCTACTGAGTCAGAATCTGCCTGTGGACAGATTCCCCAGGTGAGTGGTATAAACACAAATCATTATAGCCCAGGTAAATCAGTGGTTCTTAATTCTGGATAAACATTGAAATCACTAGGGGGCCTCAACATATACTAAGGCCTAAGTCCCAATCATAGATGTCCTGACTTAATTAGTCTAAGTTTGGCCCCAGCATAAGTATTTTTTTAAATATCTGCAGGTGATGCTAACGTGCAGACTTGTAACAACATTACTTAGTTGTAATGATTTTCAACCACTGGTAGCCTACCACCCGCTCCCACCCCCTAAAGTGACTGCTTCAGGAATAGTAATTTAACCCAATCCAACAAATAAGAGGCTGGCCCTGGACATTTGCCTCATCTTTCTCTTTCAAGCTAGAGGTGAAGCTAAAAACATATGAGATTCAGAGCAGCAGTCCACATCCTGAGACAGGGATCATTACCTGCCTAAGAGCAAAACCAACTCATGGAAGAGAACAGAGCTAGCAGAGAGGTGGAATGACATGAATCCTGGTGATATTTTCTAAGCCCCAAGTTAAGTTGTTCTTGAGGCCAATTTAAGCTTTTCCTTTGTAGTTATGTGAGCCGGCAAATTCCTTTTTGGCTTACAATCATTTTATTGGTCCTTCTGTTTTGCTCAGCAGAAAGTGCCGTAAATGATACACAGGCTAGCGATAAACTCAGACTTGAAGGCTTTCTTGCTACACTCAATTTCCAAAGCAAAATACATCAATCGATAATAAAGTTATAAAATTATAAATTTTGAAAGGAATCTATTGAGTTTGGGGTTCAACACACTTATTTACAATTGGAAAGACTAAGGGCTATAATGTACTGGGAACGAGTGCACTGCAAGTGAGAAACAAGCTGGTTGGTAGGAGCTAGTTACAGAACAGCACAGTAAGAATCCCTGTCTTTGCAGACTTGCACTTTTCTATTTCCAAGAGTCTCCGTTGTCTTGACATTTCTGCTTTCCATTAATTGTTTGGATCTGCTAAACATTTGAGTTTTGAAGTTTTTATCATCATTTACTAAAATGTGCTCAACAATCAACAGCATCTTGGTAGATGAATACACAACAAAAGGAGTCCTTTGATCAAATAAATTTGGAAAGTGCTTTTTAATAATTTCTGCCTCCTCTGGGATCATTTCAATTCACTTAAGGTTCTGATAAATGCTTCATTAAAGGATCATTTCTAAATCACCCTCCTCCATAAATAGACCTATTAACATAATGGCTCTTTGAATTAAAGTTTTAGAATTCAGTTGGTGTCTCTTAATATGGCTTTGGTTAAGTTCATAAGAGAAGAAATGCCTGGGTTCAACTTCTCCAAAGCTCACCCTGAGTAAAAGATTTAAATAAAATGATTTATTTAGGAAGTGATCACAGGGAACAGAGTACAAATGAGGCAGTGGATGACAAAGAAGTGGGAGAAAAATCTAAGAAATTATGCATATTTTTGAATGAGTTACCACTGTCAGCAGCAGAAGTTCTATATTGCTGAGTTGAGTAGAAATTGGACTTGAGGGTTGTCCCTGAGTGTGTTAAAGGTCCTCTGATTCTGCTCTGCTCTGAACATTGCTGATCAGGCTCCCATGTCACTGGGGAAAATCATCAGCCAAAGAAGCAGAGAGACATAGAGCTTAGAAACCGTCAGTATTCCAGGAACTGCCTTATGCCGGTGGCGGGGTCCTTACTAGTAAGGGAAAGGAGGGGGTGCTAAGCATCAACATTGTACACTACAATGTGCCATAAGAGACTGTGTATGCCTGCATCTGTTTTTGTTGTTTAGATATGTTCCCACCAACTAGGGCCTTAGGCAGAGTTAACAAACAATCTGTGAATAACAAAAAGATGGACAGAAGGTATACGTGGACAATGGTAGAATACAGAGAACTATGTGCTGGAATCGCATAAAATATGAGAATGTGGAAACAAATGACTACACAAATAATTAAGCATCCTGCCAGAGAGAGTTTTTTTTTTTCTTTTGCTCTACCTCTTGCATTATGAAGACCATACTGTTGACATGAAAATATGTCAATATGAGAGCATAGGTCTCTCAACCCTACAGGATTTTATTTGTAATAAATTCTTCAGGGGATTTGAGGATTAAGGGTCAGCTATCTTTTGCTCCATGGTGAACTCTAATGGATTAGTAACTTTCATATACATAGGTCAATAAATAATTACTCTTTTTCCATCTTCAGGAATGAAATAATATCTTTTTTAGGAACTTGGATGGGACTGGAGGCCATTATCCAAAGTGAAGTATATCAGAAGCAGAAAACCAAATACCACACACTCTCACTTATAAGTGGGAGCTAAGTTATGGATAGACAGAGCGTATAATGGACATCAGAGACTCAGAAAGGGGAGTGTAGGAGGAAAGTGAGGGATGAAAAATTACCTACTGGATACAATAGCTGATGGGTACTCTAGAAGCCTAGAGTTAACCACTATACTATTCATCCATGTAACCAAAAACTACTTACACCCCTAAATCTTCTGAAATTTAAAAAAATAAAACAAACAAAACAAAATAAAATAAAATAAGGTACATTCATTCAATGGAAAAGTATACGGTCCTGAGAATGAACCATCTAGAACTACATGTAAAAAGAGAAATGAATCTCAGACACATGTTGACCAAAATAAGCCAATCATAAAGAAGTGGATACTATTGCATTCCATTAATAGTAAGTAAAAAATAAACAAACATACATGCAAACAAACAAACACAACTAATCTATGCTGTCGAAAGTAAAGATAGCGGTTAGCTGTAGAGAGTAGTGACTGGAAAAAAGAATAAAGGGGCCTCTGGGTGTTGATGGTGTGTTAATCGATATGAACGTTGGTCACATAGGCTGTTCATTCTTTTTTATTAATTATGCCACTGTCCATTTGTGTATATTTATATGTATATACTGTATCTATCTATTTATAATTATGTATTTATATACCATATATAATAGATGAGATACATATAATTCTATATAATTAAAAAATAGAAACAATAGATATTACCAAAGCAGTTATTTTGCAGCCTTCATTAAACATCCACCACAGAATAATAGAGGCTTTTTCTTCTAATCTCTCCTTCAAAAGTGACTAAATAATTTGTCTCCTGTGTCTTGCTCTTTTTTTTCACTTCTTCAGTCACAATTCCCACTAGTACCAATTAAAGCTGAATATTTCTATCTTAAGGCAGTTGGGCACAACTTTTTTTAAAGTTTTCTTTTATTGTGTTAGGAACGCTTAACATGAGATACACCCTCTTAACAAATGTTTAAGTGTATAATACATTATTGGTGACAATACAATGTTATATAGCAGATCTCTAGAGCTTATTCATCTTGCTTGACTGAAACTGTCATTTAATTAACAAATCCCTGTTTCCCCTACTTCCCAGCCCCTTATAAACACCATTCCACTCTTTGATTCTATGAAATAAACTATTTTAGATACTTTACATTGGTGAAATCATGCAGTATTTGTTTTTCTGTGAGTTATTTTTTATTCCACTTAGCATAATGTCCTCAAGTTTCGTCCATGTTGCAGAATGTCCCTATACAATGAACAGTACTCCATCTTATGTGTCTACTACATTTTTTTATCCACTCATATGTCAATAGACATTTAGGCTGTTTCCATATCTTGGCTATTTTAAATAGTGCCACAGTGAATATAGGAGCACTAATGTCTCTTTGTGATTTTGATTTTAATTATTCTAGAGAAATATCTAGCACTCTAACAGCAGTGCATTGTATTCCTACTCAAGTGCTTGTTTCTGTGTTGTCCTCATATCTACAAACATACCTGCAATAAGTTTAGAATTGAAGCTGTAGAATCGAGTTCTGTTTACAAACATTTCCCTATAAGTGGTGTTGTAATCCTCGGGCAAACACTGGGAGAGCAAGTGCTGGTGACAGGACTACGACTCAGGTTCCTTTGCATTCCTTTCCGTGTTCTCATGCATCGCTCTGTTCCCTGGTAGTGTCTTCTCTCCTCTCCTGCCCACCTGCGTCCACATGAGCACCGGCTGGATGTCAAGGCTACCACAAGGCTGGGTTACTGTCCTGACCTGCAGTAACAGAGGGTGACTATCTGTTACTGTCAGTCACCAGTACTGTCCTGGCCATAGTGACCTTTCTCCCTAGGCTCCTTCCACGAGCCACACCCAATTGATGTCGCATGCCTGGGTGTTGTTGAAGGAGCGTATATCTCATGTGGAAATCAATGTTCTTCAAGTGAGCGAGATCCTCTGGAGGAAGAAATGGTGCTAGATTTCAGAAGCAGACTTGTCATGTGAAATGTAGGCTTGTGACAGAATGAATGTTTGTAAATATTCTTGAAATTTTGGTTTTGTTTCATTGTGTGTCTCCATTTTGCCATACCTTAACTGAAAACAAAACAAAACAAAGAAACAAATACAAATATCATGGCCATACCTTTCCTTTTTGATTCAATATCCAGGGTTTGTTTCTTTTCCTTTCCCAATGAGCAGATTAAGGTTGGTCATTAGGGGTTTCACAACATCAGGATGTCTATTCTATTGATGAGCAATTACATGATTTCTCACAAAGATTTTCTTTGGCTCTTTGGGAGATTATAGTAATCTCTGACATATGCATACTTTGTTAAAGCTTCAAGATATTTTAATATTCATAACTTCAATGATCCAACATTCTGTGAGATGGAGAACACAATGTTATCTTTTTTGTTGAAGAATCATTCAACTATTATTTGATAAATGTCTACTAATAAATATTGTGTAATGTGAAATCAAAGTTGAGCAAGACATACTTTCTGTTTTTAAGCCACTTACCACTGATAGGACCAGGAAGGATATAGACAAAGTTATCACAATATAATGTGATTAATGAACCCTATTAAGACCTTAACATTTTTATACTTACAATATAAATATTAGAATTTTCCCTTCTATATATAAATATATAAATATTCATATATATATACATATATGATATACATAATACATATATAATATGCATTATACATAATATATGAATATATATACTATACTATAAATATTGAAGGCATTTATAGTCAGCTGTATGTAAAAAGAACCAGAGAAAAGCTAACAAGGCATTGCTTGATCAAACTTGACGGAAGAGAAAGGATACATTAAGTAGAAATTAAGGAAGAGGGGTCGATGATATTCCTGCAAAGGGGACTGGCTTATGCAAAGGCATGGCCACATTCAACAGTTTGCAGCACAGTGCCATTCATGGAACTTTATGGTGGGGGTGATAGGACTTGTCCAGGGTCATGTACTTCTTTGACAATTGACCTTGGGTTAAAGTTTTATGCTTTTCCATAGCTTCTTTCTGTGCTTTGCTTAATATACTAACTTCCTGAATGGAATGCCACCACACAGCTGGGTACTTAGAGCAAATAATTTTTGATATTCTTGATTTCAAGCTATACTTCTTTGGGTAAACCTCTTTTAATAGTGGCAAAATGAAACAGCTTTGAACATAGTAATAATATTGTAAGAACAGCAAATGCAGTTGAAATGAAAATGTATCACTTTATTCTGGGTTTTTGCTCTTGTAATATATTTATATTTAATGTCTTTCATGATTACCTGGAGTTTCTGGAATATGCTCCTGGAATATAATCCAGTTTAGCAATAAATCTCCTTACCCTATCTTCAAATTTAAAATAAAGGGAAACCAGCCCTCTTTTTGAAATCAGATCATGTGCAAATTAAGATAGGGTTAAAGTAATGAAGGGTAGGTAATTTATAAATAAATATTAAATTTAATTTAAAATATTATCATGGTGGGCCAAAATTGGACTACTATAAAATAATGTGTAATTAACCTTTATTTAACAAAAAGCTCAATAATTTAGTCTTTTTATCATTTTCCTGAATCAAGACAAATAGAACAATCACTTGTTTTTTGCCCATAGTCCAATTCTAGCTGCTTTGATAATTCCCATAGTTGTTATTAGGGGCAGCATCTGTGAGACTTGTGGATGGGGCTACAACAATTGTTTTGAATTTACGTTTGAACATCCAGAATTGTTGTTGCTTTGGTTTTGTTTTTAAAGGTTTGAAATGTTTTGGGGTATAGCTAATGGAGCTTGGGGTGGCACCACTAGAAATCCCCCAAGTCACCCACAGTGGCAACACTGATTGGAGGCAAGGTTTCCTTCCCTCACACAATAAATGCAGTGAAACTGCTCAGTGGTGACTGCTTGCTGTAATTGAGCAGCTGTGTACACATTCTGCACAGAACCCAACAAGAGACAACATTTGGGCTTCGTGATAACTTACACCAACAGATTTAGACGCAGTATCTCCCCCTGGCTTTGCACTCTTCATGTGTCTATAGAGAACAAACAGATGTCGTTTTGCAAAACTGAAAACCTACTATAGAGACTTACGTTCTAATGAACTATTTTCTCCAATGAACCTGAGACTACCCGCTGTCCATATCTGCGGGTTCTGTATCCATGGATTCAACCAACTGTAGATCAAAAGTATTTTTGAAAAGCAATAAAAAATAATATAACAATAAAAAATAAGTTTAAAAATACAGTATAACAATGATTTACATAGCGTTTGCATTTTATTAGGCATTATAGGTAATCTAGAGGTGATTTAAAGTATATGGGAGGATATGTGTAGGTTACATGTAAATACCAGGCTATCAGATAAGAGGCTTGAGCATCCGGGGATTTTGATGTCCTTGGGGGTTCCTGGAACCAGTCTCCTATGGGTGCTGAGGGACAGTTGTGTATTGACAGATCTGAAAACTAAAGTTGTCCATCAAATTTATGGATCTGTTTGTATACATGTGCTGAGATGATCTTGATTACAGTAATTTATGTCTCATAAACTGCCTGGCTGATAATGTGTTCTATGATGTAATCTAACAGTCTCTGAGGGAGGAGAGGAAAGCAACTTCTAGGTGATTTCTTGGCATGAAGAGTTCCAGTCATATGTGACCTACATGCTCTTACTCTAATCAACTTTGGACCAGTGACTGTTAATTGAAAGAACTGAATGTGCATGAAAGATTAAATATTAAGAATATCACTTTTCTAGCAATTTCCTAGAAAACAAACAAATATCTCCTATGAGATATTTTAACTCATTAAAAGAAAACTCAAAGCTGTATGAAAAAGAGATAAAAACCAATAACAATAATTATTAACATATTTAAACTATGCCCACAATCATACACAGCACCTTATAGATATTATCTAATTGAATGTTCACTACATTTTCTTTTTTAAATAGACTTCATGTTTTAGAGCAATTTTAGGTTCATATCAAAATTGAAAAGAAGATATAGAGATTTCCCATGTATCCTGTGTCCCTACACATGCATGGCCTCACTCTGTGTCAATATCCCCAACCAGAGTGGCATGTTTGTTGCAACTGGTGAACTTACATTGACACATCATTGTCACCCTAAGACCATAGTTGACATTAGGGTTCACTTTTGCTAGTATTCATTTTGAAGGTTTGGACAAATATATAATGACATGCTTCCACCATTATAGTACATAGGGTGATCACTGGCTGGGTGGGTAATTCTATTGACAGCTTCATAGATGGGAAGATTTCTCTTCACCTCTCAGCTATTTGCTGTGGTCCTGGAACACAGTTCTCAGGTGACATTGTTCTGAACTTCTTAATTTGAGAATTTCAAGGCAGGGAGGAAGAAAAAGTAAAAAGTGCTTTTTTTTTTTGCTCTCATGTGGTCAGCCTTCATTTGTATTGATGGCCTAGACTCCAGTATCCTGGGTCTCATCACAGAAGATAGCAATCTGGAATTAAGGATTTTGAAGCCACCGGTATGATTTTAAATTCAAATAAGACTCTGAGATAAAAATGGGACATGTTTTCTGGCATAGCCATCAGGAGAAATGAAGAGTGACAGTTTAATTTCTCTAAATACTGTAAGCAAAAGGATGTCTACTCGATTGACTGGTGAGGCTTGCCTGGGTTGAATATAATAAGAAATTTAATGTTAAAACATATTTTTATAAGATGTTACATTCAGAAAACATAAGAGACTCTTTTGGATGAACATTAAAAAACTATATTTTTCTTCTTAACCTGGTCTCAGCCTTTATAGCAAACTGAATTGGGTTGATTTATTTGCCACTGCCTAAAACTCTTTCTGTTTATCAAAGTGGCCCGCGTATCTTCTGTTCATCACCACTTACACTGTCCTTAAGAATGCTGTCTCAACAAGTGACAAGTAAATATAAAGAACTCATATCTTCTCCATTTAGAGGAGTTTCAACTTACAATCTATCAAACTTTTTGGCGGGTACCGGAGACCTAATGTTATTGAAGGAGATAGAGGCTACATGTCATGTCTGAGTTTTATTTTTTGAAGCAAGGATTATGGCCATTTGCATTGCTATAAAGGAATACTTGAGGCTGGGTAATTTATAAAGATAACAGGTTCATTTGGCTCATGATCCTGCTGGTTGGAAGGTTAGGCCTCTGGTGAAAGTCTCAGCCTGCTTCACTCATGGCAGAAGGCAAAGGCAGCAAAAGTGCAGAGATCACGTGCTGAGAGAGGAAGCAAGAGAGTGAGGGGGTGGTGCCAGGCTCTTTTTAACAACCAGCTCTCCTGGACCTAATGGAGCAAGAACTCCACTCATGCTCCCCGAGGGGAGACATTAGTCATGAGGGATCTGCCTCCATGACCCAAACATCCCTGACAATGGGATCAGATTTCAACATGAGGTCTGGAGGGACAAATATCCAAACCATAGCAGACTACAATCTTGGAATTAATTTTATAGGCTGAGTTTACTCAACATAGAGAGCAAGATCTATTCAGCACACAGAGCAGTGGAATTCACATGGTGGTAAAAGGCAAGTTAGGAAGTCAGGTATTTTAGGCTTGAATTTAAGTAAATTTGAATCTAATTGGAAGGAGAACTACATGTTTTGAATGAAGTAATTTGGAGGGTGAGAGGCAGAATCAATTAATATTTCTTCTTTGTGTTATTTTTAGGAAATCTAACTTTAAATATATGCAACTATCCTTTAACTCAGGTATGCTGAACACTGTAGCAATAATTATAGCTACAATATATTGAGTTATTTTTTTAATCAGGGATGAAGATAAGTTTACCTATATTAACTCTAATATTTGCATGATAGATAATTTATCATAATGCATAATTTATGATAAGGGAGAGATTAAATAATTATATACAAGGGAAAAAGACTTATTTATACCATTAATTATCAATGTGTTATTTATAAAGTGAAAACAAAACAGCCTCATCATTTTACAACCATATTGCTTACTCATGAAATGGTTTAAAAATAAAGATAAAATATCGTACCAACTGTGAAGGTTAATATTATGTGTTAACTTAACTGGGCTATGGGATGCTCACATAGCTGGTAAAACATTATTTCTGGGTGTGTCCATGAGGGTATTCCTAGAAGACATTAGCATTTGAATCAGTAGACTGAGTAAAGATTTGCCTTCACCAATGTGGGCAGGACAGTTAGTCTGGGCCTGAATAAAATGAAAAGGCGGAGGAAGGGTGAATTCATTGCTTCTTCTTGAGCTGGGACATCCATCTTCTCCTATTCTTTTACACTAGTGCTCCCAGTTCTTGGGCCTTTGAACTTGAACTAGAAATATGCCACCAGCTTTCCTAGACTCCCAACTTGGAGATGGCAGATCATGGGGCTTCTCAGCCTTTATAATCATGAAAGCCAATCCATCATAGTAAATGTCTTTATTTCTATCTATAAATAGATAGACAGATAGACAGATCCTATTGGTTCTGTTTCTCTGGAAAATCCTGACCAATACACCTGCTACGGTTTTAATGTTTGTGTCTCCTTCACAATTCGTGTTGAAACTTAATCCTCAATGCAAAAGTAGTAAGAGGTAAGGTTTTTAATATGTGATAAGGCTATGAAGTCTCTGCCCTCACAAATGGCATTGGTAACCTTATAAAAAGACTGAAGGGAACTAACTAAGTTCCTTATGCCCTCTGTCTTCTGCCATGTAAGGACACAGCACCAAGCAGAGACTGAGCCATCATCAGATACCCAACCTGCTGACATCGTGATCTAAGACTTCCCAGGCTCCAGAATTATAAGAAACAAATTTCTATTATTTATAAATTACCCAGTCAAAAGAATTTTATTATAGTAGCACACACAGACTAATACCGAAATACAACTATTAATATAATTATCTGTGAAAAATAATAAGTGAAAATAAGCATTTAACATATTTTTATTTGGTATGTGACAATGGTACAACCACAGCACTTCAAGTTTTTACTAGAATTGTCCCTGGGGAGAGGGCAGAAGAAGGGTTGATCTTGAGGAAATTCTTTGGACTCCATTCAAGATCAATTCAATTCCTTATTCCTATGCTACCAAAGCAAACTTCCCACAAGTCAAGTAGAATTCCTTTCTCCTTTCTTGGCATCCTTCACCTGTGTTTAAATGTTTTTCTAAGCATATTGGTTATTAGGATTAATACTGCTGTACCTTTGCTCTGTTAGATGGTGAAAGCTTAGACAGTATATGATTTATCTCTGATCCCTCAAAATATTTAGCATAGAATCGCCCAAATATATGTTAGGTGTTCAATGATACAATGGGCCAATCCCTTGAGGCTCACTTGCATACACTCTGTCTTTGTTTCTCTGTCTCTCTGTCTCTATCTCTCTCCCCCTCCTCTCCCCCCTTTTACTTTGTGTTTCTCTTTGCCTTTAAATTTCTCAGTTTTGGTCACTGGTCACGTCACAGAAAGATAAACTGTTTCCAATCACTCTTACTGCCCCAACTCTCTGGTTTTGTTACCCAAATAAATAAGCTAAAAGAGTAAGAGAAAAACAAACTTCCAATGGGATACGTTGTATTGCTGGTTATCCAAATTAAATCGAATTTTTAAATTTCTAATATAAAGTAAATGCTTTCAGCTTTGCCATCTGGAATGGAAGAGGTGTGAAACAATGCAAATAGACTGTATACGTGTGCGTAGGTGTTGGGGTAGAGGTGGTAGCTGGGAGGGGCTGTTTTATCTAAAGTAGTAGTGGGAGAAATTGTAAAAATTTCCATAAGCCCTTGGTTATTCTGTAGCCATATGTCATTCACTACCTCCCCTTGCTTGGTTTGGCTGGAACAAGGCTCCACAGATGGTTTTTGGAGCTATGTATATGAACTTATGGCTGGTTGGGCCAGGGACTTTTGGGAGGAGAAAGGATGCTTTTGCAAGTCTAGGCATCTTAGAAATTTGGAACTCTCTGTGCCCTGCAACTATCTTTCTCAGAAAGTGGAACTTTTGTCTTTATTTCTGGCTTGGATAGAAGAGAAAAATATGGGTGCAGAAAAAAGAGTTGCAGCATGAAAGAATAATTTTCAATCCTTTGATAACCTTGAAGTCTGAGTGTAAATTCCAGTTAGCCTCTTTTGTAATTTACTTACTTATGTCTAACAGATAGATAGGAATATTCTGAGAAGGTAAAGGAATGATTTCTATTTTTTTACTATGAAGGTAAATTAGTTCCTAAGAAAACCTTTTCTTACTTTCATGGGGGTGGTGGCGATCATGTATCACTCTTACTTCCCATTACCTATTATGCTATTTAGTGTTGTGGCTCCACTTGGGAAGGAGAATTGAACACAGAAGACAGACAACAAACGACAGACACACAGAGACGATACAAGACTGCAGCAATCTCCTGCTGGCAGTGCTTTATTTTTAACACTGTTCTTTTGGCATCTGTCCCAGTCTACCCCAGCTTTTCCCACCACTATTTTCTGTTCCCAGAATGTTTTCGTCTCAACATGGACTGGTTCTCACCGCTCTTCCTCAGGGAGTTAACGAGTGCGTCTCCTCCTTTGCCCTTTCCCGTTTGCGGGTCAAGACACCTTGGCTTGTTTGCAAGTCACAAGGTGTCTTGAGGCCGATCAACAAGAAACAATCTGTGTGAGAACAGGTGTTCTGAGAACTGCTTTGTTCAAACATGGCTGAGAAATGACCCGGTGTCCACTACACCTGGACATATCATACATGG
>CAUYRT010016471.1:0-13422 GCA_963574885.1 Lepilemur ruficaudatus | reverse complement strand
CATACTTTTTCATCTTTCTGTCTGGGTTTCCTTCCTCCTGTCTCTCTCCCTCTCCCTCTCCCTCTCCTCCCTCTCCCTCTCCCTCTCCCTCCAGGTTCTGCATACCCGCGGGTCGGGACACTAAAGCAGTGTTTCATACATTTTTATTTTTAGGTGAAAAATTAGATTATTTCAACAGTTGGAGCTGAATCTATCCTTAGATAATGGCAACAGGTGACTTAAAAAGAAGCTTACGGAACCTGGAACAAGTGCTTCGCTTGCTAAATTATCCTGAAGAGGTGGATTGTGAAGGGTAAGCTATAATCTCAAACTTATTTGTATTCTTTTTGCTAGTGACTTGAGGTAATATTTGACGTGGGGAAAGTACCTAAAGAAAAATCAGATTTTATCTGGATTCTATTTAAATTTAACTTGAAATGATTAAAATATTTGAGAAAGAGAATTATGGGAGATTATGGCCAAGTATTAATTAATGAAAAATTCCAACCCAAGAGATTTAAAACACCATTTAGAAGCACGGTACTTTTCAGTGTAGGATGTCATCTTTGTACAACTTTTAAACTCGTAGAAGTCTATAGAGGATAGATTTTATACATTTAAGCCAAGTGTTCTTTCTGACATGGAAGATTTTAGTTAGTAGATTTCTTTATGGCGGCCTGAAGATTATTATTAAGCTGTTTCATTTAGCAGACCTCATTATGAACGTATCACATTGGATTCAATTTTCCAACTGTGACTTACTTATTTTTGTGGTTTATACCAACATAGATTCCTGCTATATTCGTGTCAATCTAATATGGAATTCCATATTGGTCTCTATTCCTTAATATTCTGTTTCTTTTTAGCGCTTATTCGTACCTTTTATCGTTGATTAGTTGATGGAGCAATTAAATGTTTCCCTTCAGCTTAATATTAATAGAATGTAAGCTGAAGTCTGGGACTTTGTTTTGTTCGGTGCAGTATCCCTGTGTATAGAATTGGGCCTGACACATAATCGGAGTTAATTAGACCCTTATTGAATGAATGAGTATCAAGGGACAAGTCCAGCTTAGGCATATATTCAAGTAGTAGAGTGAAATTTGATTAAACCAACTGCTAAGTAGAATCCTTGAGTACTGGGCTTACCTATAAGAATGGATATTCTAATTGCATACTAGGGAGAGCTGACCTCAAGAGGAGGTTACAAATGAAAGGAGAGTAAGGAGAAAGTTCCGCTATAATTACTGTTATTACAGGCATTCTATGTGAGAAGCAGAAAGTATGAAACAAATTAAATCCACGTATGTACCAATCATCTTGGTACCTCAAAATATGAAAATCTTGACAGTCCAGAACTTGCAGGAACATAACCAGTTTAAGTAGACAAGTTTTACACTTGCCACTTTAAGCATCAATATTTGAAAAGAGCATTTTAAATAGGATTAATTCTAAAGTATACCAATATTCTCTTGTTTTCTGAATATAATGTTTAAACATTTAGTTTTATTGCCCAATAACATCAGTGAGAACAACAACTTTGAGACTATTCTGTAACATACTAATATGTGCAGGGTCTGTTGAGATTGGGCATGCTATTTGCATCTTTTCCAGAGACACTCACATTACTACCCTCTCCCTGCCACACACATACATGTACATATACAGCATCCCCCCCCCACCAACATAGTTTGATTCTTTCTACTTTTTCACATTTTTCATTTTTTCTCACCATTTAATGTTTTTTTGTGTCAGTATGCCAGTTTGCAATATTTCTTTTTCTTACTGTTGCTGATCTGCTAAATCCTTAAACTAGGTAGCCAAGGTTTTTGAGATTTTTTTAATGTAAGAAGTGTTAAAAGTGGTCCTGGCTGTCATCTATTCACAATGGGTATAAAATGAACGGATTTTGCTGTTCAAAGGTTTTTTTTTCATTCTCTGTTTTTGAACTCTGTTCTAGATAAACAAGATTGCCAGAGCAGTTTTCGGATTGGGTAAATATTGTTGTACCCATAAAGAAGCGTAAAAGAGAAACAATTTATATTTGTCCTGAAAAACAAAATGCAGTGTTATCATCATATATATGTTCTCCGCCTTTTTAAAAATTTGGGCAGGCATAAGGATATTTATCTGTATGTCTTGAATTTCATGGAAAACATTGGTGTTTTTTGTAAATGCAATATTACATCAATCGAACAAATATTACTGGCTAAACAAATATCTCCTGAGCTTTGTTGTGGGAGAATCAGTGAAGGTACTTAACACTGAGAAAATACGACAATTAGAAAACCTATAAGACAGAGCATGAGGCAACAGATATTGAGAACCTTGTAAGTCATTCTTGGAGAGATCAGTATTGATCAGAGAAGTTGAGGATGGCTTTGTGGAAGGTTTGAGATTTGACAAATGATTTATAAAGAATGAATAACTGTTGTATAGACAGAGAAGAGTGGGTTACCTTTCTAGACTGGAGGGATTAGCATAAGCAAATAAGGTACAGATCTGGAATGAGCAATAAGGGGAAGATAGTAAACTGCTCAGCCTTAGTCACAGTACATGCTTTTTCCAGCCCTGCTTTCCTCACCTGTAACTTCACCTTTGCAAGTTTGTGGTAGAAAGCAAATGAAGTCAGTGTAAGAGAAGTGTTTGCAAAACCACAAAGTGTACTTCAGAACTATAAGATGGTATATTTGTTTTATTAGTAGGAGAAAATGGAATAGATCAAGCAAGACTAAGCTTTGAAAAATCAATAAATGCTATGGTAAATAGACTGTTGGTATTAGAGAGCTGTGGTTATTTATTTACTTATTTGTTTATTTATTGTCAAGAACCGGTGCCATAGTAAGAGCTGTAGTAATTTTCTGAGCAGATGAGCCACGGTATTTTATAGTAGTCTGGCTGGATGGGTTTAGAATGAGGGGTAGAATCCAGAGGGTCTCGTATATCACCTAATTATGGCTATGGTGTTAAGTTATAAATTACTGATCTTTCTTGATTATCTAACTTTGTGGAATTATACTTATTAAAAGTCATTTTCCTTTTTCCCTGACAGTTTGATAAAGGGCGACACGGCAGCATCTTTGCCAATCATCAGTTATTCTTTTACCTCATATTCACCTTACGTAACAGAACTTCTGATGGAATCCAATGTGGAGCTCATAGCAAAGAATGACTTTCGCTTTATAAATGCTCTTTATAAGGTACTTTGAGTCTATGAAACACTAATTATTTTAGAAGTTATTGAGTGATTTTTAGAAAATAATGTTTTAGTACTAACTCCTTAAATATATGCAGCATGTATCATTGGCAGAATATTTTCATATGCATTTATCTCATTTAAATGTAGTCCCTGTTGAAATCAAGATGTAATTCAAGTTTACTTTCTGAATATTTCCTAGTCTAATAAATATGGCACTGGTAACATTTGTCATTAGGCCGGGCGCGGTGGCTCACGCCTGTAATCCTAGCACTCTGGGAGGCCGAGGCGGGCGGATCGCTCACGGTCAGGAGTTCGAAACCAGCCTGAGCAAGAGCGAGACCCCGTCTCTACTAAAAATAGAAAGAAATTAATTGGCCAACTAAAAATATATAGAAAAAATTAGCCGGGCATGGTGGCACATCCCTGTAGTCCCAGCTACTTGTGAGGCTGAGGCACAAGGATTGCTTGAGCCCAGGAGTTTGAGGTTGCTGTGAGCTGACACCACAGCACTCTAGCCCAGGCAACAGAGTGAGCCTCTGTATCAAATAAAAAAAAAAAAAAAAAAGAATTCCTGATTTTCAGTATGTTAAGAAGAAATCTAAGTTAGAAATAATAAAGCCATAATGGGATTAATACCAATTTTCATGGATACACTAATACTCTGGAGGTTCTGGACTTTTATTTTTTTACCCACTCCAAAATTATACTTTTCTCTAATCTAGTGAAAAGGTCACGTGCAATCAAAGTTGATCGAGTCAGAGTGAACCCAGGACTTGAGTTTTATGGTTAGAGGACAAAAGGTCTCTTTCTTGGGGCATCCCTGAGAGTTATCAGTAGTCATCATGCAACCTCAAAGGGAGCCAGCCTTGGAATAAAGCTGATCTGTGGAAAGCACTGAGGAAAAAACAAGAAAAAGGAGGGCATTTAATAACATAATTAAATGCTACCATAGCAAGCCTCATCTGCCTCTGTAATTTTCACAAATACCTGTATATGACCAATGAATTCCCTGTATTAAGTCACTTTCTGTTACTTATAACTATAAGCTTCATAACTTCTATAGTGATCTTTGTACTAATACAAATCACAACCCTTATTCCACTATGTCAACATCTTCCTTTCTATGCCTGCACTAGAATACAAAGTCCTCTAGGGCAGGATTATGCTTTAATCATCTTTGTATCCTTAGCACCTAATATCAATAAAGAACTGTTGAGAGAATGAATCCACAACACCATAAAATTCCTCTCCAGGGTAACTCTAAATCAGGAATATCAGCTTTTGGTTTCAGCTCACCCAATTATTAGCATGTTTATACAATTAATTGCCTATTTACAACTACTCTGATTTCTATTAAAACCTATTATTGGCTTTAGGTTTTTAACTGTAACTTTCCCATGAAATGCTGTTGATCCAAAATGCATCAGTTTTTCCTATTAAGTCAACCCTATGTGATTGAGGATGGCCAAATTAAATTCAACATTTCTGTGAGGAAAAAAAAAAATCCAAAGAAAAATTCCACATACTCAAATTTTTTTTGTTGTTGTTGAGACAGAGTCTCACTCTGTTGCCCAGGCTAGAGTGCCATGGCATCAGCCTAGCTCACAGCAACCTCAAACTCCTGGGCTCAAGCAAGCCTTCTGCCTCAGCCTCCTGAGTAGCTGGGACTACAGGCATGAGCCATCATGCCCGGCTAATTTTATATATATATATATTTTTAGTTGTCTAGCTAATTTCTTTCTATGTTTAGTAGAGACGGGGTCTCGATCTTGCTCAGGCTGGTCTCAAACTCCTGAGCTCAAACAATCCACCTGCCTCAGCCTCCCAGAGTGCTAAGGATGACAGGTGTGAGCCACCACGCCCGACACATACTCAATTTGTAAAGGTAATTTAAAAACACTGACTTAGGTAAGAAAAAAGAAAGTGAAGTTTAATGTATTAATATTATAATCCAAAGGAGCTTAATTATTGATTTAAAGAATCTTCTTCAAAGTTCATGAGAAATGTATTACCAAGATGAAAATCAACAGGCCCAAGAAAAAAATTCTAGCACTTAGACACTGGAAAGCAGGAGGTTAGACTAAATAATCTTTAAAACTCCAATTCTGAGAGTATAAGATTTTTTTTTCTATATATATTTAGTTGGCCAATTAATTTCTTTCTATTATTAGTAGAGATGGGGTCTCACTCTTGCTCAGGCTGGTTTCAAACTCCTGACCTTGAGCAATCCGCCCGCCTCAGCCTCCCAGAGTGCTCAGATTACAGGCGTGAGCCACCGCGCCCGGCCGAGAGTATACAATTTTTTGATAAATTTTTAGACATTAAAGAATTCATCTTCCAGAAGATGTCACCCCACAAAGAAAACCTAACTGAGAAAAGCAGGCAAGTTTACAAGTAAAGTGCATAATGAATAAGGCAGAAAACACAAATGAATACATGTAAAGTTCTCACAACATACATGGCACATATATGTTCGATAAACGTCAATTATTTGTAGTAGACTGAATAATGGCCCTCAAAGGCAGAGATCCCAATCCCTGAAACCTGTGGATGTTACCTTATATGGCAAAAGAGATTTGTAGATATGATTCAATTAAAGACCTTGAGATGGAAAGATTATCTTGGATTGTCTTGGTGGGCCCTAAATGTAATCACAAATGTCATTCTAAGAGGGATGCTGAGGGAGACTTGACTACAGAAGAAGGCAGTGTGACAACTGAAGCAAGATGATAAACTGCAGACTTTGAAGATGCAGGAAGGAGCCGAGAGTTAAGGAATGCAGCTCTAGAAAGTGGAAAAGGAAAGGAAATACGTTTTCCCTTAGAGCCTCCAGAGAGGATATCCCCCTGTTGACACCTTGATCTTGACCCAGTGAAACTCATTTTGGACTTCTGAACTCTAGAACTTAAAGAGAATAAATCTATGTTGTTTCAAATCACCAAGGTTGTGGTAATTGTTAAAGCAGCCATACGACAATAATACATCATTATTATTATTGTGGCAGAGCTGGCTAGCCATCCACAAATAATCTGTGCTCTCCCTTCCATAGTATTCGAGTTATTGGTAGGAGGCAGTTATCCAGTCAAAAACATTTCCCAGTCAATGTGCATACTGATGTGACTTGTTCTTGCCAATGGAACACGAGCAAAAGTAACGTCTCCCTTTCCCATGAATTTTTTTCCCATCAGCAGGCTACATGTCAATGCAAGTCCTCAGGAAATAGAAGAAGTCTGGGTCCTTCAGTCATTAAAAGGAAGAAAGTCATCCAAAAACTTGAATACTTGCACTGAACTATTACATAAACTTGAAATGAAATTTATTATGTTAAGCCACTGGTATGTTCCAGTTTAGTCGTTATAGTGGCTAACATTATTCTAAAGTGATAAAATTATTACCATCTATTTATGGAAAAAGTTGCCCAAATTGTAGCGGGTGCTTCACAAATCTTTAAGTGGATTACCAACAGAATAGATACAATGAACAAAATTATAGGCATTTCTCTCTATTTAGTGTATAACGCTGTCCTGCAAACAGGTACACTGAGTTAAATGTGTGAAAGAAGAAGAGGCGACATGAATGTTATGAGGATAGGTCTTTCCCTGAAAGCTACAATATATTAACAACACAGAATCCCTAATATCGCTTTGCCTTTCAGATACAAATTGACAAACATTGTATTTGCAACATTTCATAAAATCCTTTACACCTCATTCTTTTCCTTAACAAAATAATATATAATCTTAAACTGAATGGCTACCTAAGTGAAGTTAAAATGATTCCCTTTTTGGTATGCCTAATCATTTACACTGGTGTCAACTATATTAAGTTTATAAGAACTACTCTTACCGTTGGCATAAGCATTTTGAAAAACTATCAAGTAACCTTTTTATAAAATAGTAAGCAAAAATGCAATAAAGAAAATAACTATACAACCACTGCCATTAAAATAAAGATGGTGAAGCTGCTAAAATCAAACTACTGGCTGAGAGGCAGCACTGTCATTTTTGTCTGTTAACAGCTTATGTATCTAAGTCTAAGTCATTGTATGAAGGCAGTTGACATGTGTCTACACATTGAATGGAAGTAGGGATTGTATGAAAATCAAACAGGGAAAGCAAGATTATCTGCACTGGAAGGTGAACTAACAGACCAGTATGTCCAGACATGTCTTCAAGGAACCAAATCTTGGCCTATTAGTAAATGGTGTATCCACTGTTCCTTTACTTCCACCCCCTATGAAGTAAACATAAGCTACAAGTCACCCTCACTTATCTTTCGTTTTCCTATTAATGTTTTCCTTTAATCATCTTCATTTCTCTTTCTTACATGTTTAGCATCTTCATAAAGCCAATATGTTGACATGGTTTTCCAGAAAGGTCTTGACAAATGTCATTATAATGAAATAATTCTTTGCAGTATCAAATAGCTATTTAACATGAGAACTAACAACAGAGCAGATTCAATTTAAAATAACTTCAAACTATTCTTTTAAAGATTTTAAAAGGAAATTATCCTAATTTGTTATAGATCTGATTCATCTTTTAGGTTGTAACTTTGTAGATACATATGTGTGTGAGTGTACATTTGTATACTTGTAAAACATCTAATGCTTTAATTTGGATAAATATAAAAGTTATTCTTAGGATGTTTTCTCCTGAGGAGACAAGACATTCAACAACCATCATAGACTGAGCATCTAATATGATATAAAAGAGAACATACCAAAGACTATGAGTGTCAGAAATGAACAAGATTTTTCCTGTACTTCAAAAAACGTATGGAGGCCGGGCGTGGTGGCTCACACCTGTAATCCTAGCACTCTGGGAGGCCGAGGCGGGTGGATTGCTCAAGGTCAGGAGTTCGAGGCCAGCCTGAGTGAGAGCGAGACCCCGTCTCTACTAATAATAGAAAGAAATTAATTGGCCAACTAAATATATATATAGAAAAAATTAGCCGGGCATGGTGGTGCATGCCTGTAGTCCCAGCTACTTGGGAGGCTGAGGCAGGAGGATCGCTTCAGCCCAGGAGTTTGAGGTTGCTGTGAGCTAGGCTAATGCCACGGCACTCTAGCCTGGGCAACAAAGTGAGACTCTGTCTCAAAAAAAAAAACAAAAAAAAATGTATGGGGGACATAAAACGTGTATAATCAAAACAATAATAGCTTAAAGTCAAACCTTAAATAAAATAGTTCCCTTATTTCTATCACATGAAATCCACACTTTGCTGCTGGCCTTGTCTACATTATCTAGCTAGCACAGTATCATGATTAAGGACATGCACTCTGAAATCAGAATACATAACTATGAAACTTGGTTTTACAACTTACTGGCTGTACGAACTTGGGCAAATATCTCTCTCTCCCTACCAACATATAATATACAATAGCAATTACATAGTATGTTATCTATAACATATAATAATCTATTATATATAAATTATATGTATATATAAAATAGTAATTATCCACAATCACAATTCCATGCCCCCTTACTCTATTTTTCTTTACTTATCACATTTAACATATTATATGTTTACCTATTCATTGTCTGTCTCCCTAACATATTAGCGGCATTTTTTTTTTTTTTTTTTGAGACAGAGTCTCACCCTGTTGCCAGGGCTAGAGTGCCGTGGCGTCAACCTAGCTCACAGCAACCTCAAACTCCTGGGTTGAAGCGATCCACCTGCCTCAGCCTCCCGAGTAGCTGGGACTACAGGCATGTGCCACCATGCCCGGCTAATTTTTTTCTATATGTATTTAGTTTGCCAATTAATTTCTTTCTATTATTAGTAGAGATGGGGTCTCGCTCTTGCTCAGGTTGGTCTCGAACTCCTGACCTTGAGCAATCCGCCTGCCTCGGCCTCCCAGAGTGCTAGGATTACAGGCGTGAACCACCACGCCCGGCCCATTAGCGGCATTCAATATGAATGAGTTAATGAATTATTCTAGAAGTACTAACAAATTGAAACACACAAGAAAAAAATAAGGTGGTATAAATAGCAGAAATACAAAATTTTCACTGTTTACAATATATTTAGTGTTCCTAGAAAATAAACACACATCTGAAAATTTTTTTTAAATCCTTAGATTATTGTATTAGAACACATGAAATTTAATTGTGTACCTAAGAAAAAGTTTTAAAAAGCATAAGCTCTACACAAAGTATTCTGAGAGATAAAAGACCTGCCTGAAAAAAACCAACACACTTGTACTTTTGAAAAGAAGAAATTACTATGGTAAAGATGGCAATTGCCTCATGAATTAATCCCTGAATTAATGCAATTCCAATCAAAATGTCAACTGAATACTTTCTTGGACATAAAAAAATTATATTTAAATTCATTTAGAAAAATAAACATGAGGGCAACAATTTTGTAATGGACATTACTTTAAAATTAGTAGCTCTTATTTAGGCTGGGCACGGGTGGCTCATGTCTGTAACCCCAGCAGTTTGGAAGACCAAGGTGGGAGGATTGCTTGAGACCAAGAATTCAAGACCAGCCTGGGCAACATACTGAGACCCCCATTTCTACAAAAAATATTCTTAAAAAAATAACCAGGCGTGGTGGTACATGTCTATAGTCCTAGCTATTTCGAAGGCTAAGGTGGGAGGACTGCTTGAGCCCAGGAGTTCCAGGATGCAGTGAGCTATGATTACATCTGGATGACAAAGTGAGACCCCATCTCTCTATAAATAAATAAATTTATATTTAATAAATATTAATGAATAAAAATAAATTAATATAGTAAAAAATAAATAATAGCTCTTATTGAAGAATTGATACACCAAGAGTTCTCATCTCTTTGATTCTTTGTCTATTTGGATCATGTTAAATGTCTTGTGGCCAATGACCACAAGAAAAAGAAATACAAGGCATTTAAGTAGAAAAAAAAGAAGTAAAATTATACTTGTTCAAAAATCTTACATGTAGAAACCTCTCCTCTAGAGATTCCACAAAAAAACTGTTAGAATAAACAAATTCAGCAAAGTTGCAGAAAACAAAATCAACATACAAAAAATCAGTTGCATTTATATACATTAACAATGAATAACCCAAAACGGAAATTAAGAAAATAATTCCAATTACAACAGCACCAAAAAGAATACTTAGGAATAAACTTAACCAAGGAGGTGAAAGATTTATACCCTGAAAAACCACAAAACTGCTGAAAGGAACTAAAAAAAAAATAAACACATAAATGGAAAGACATCCTGTGTTTATGTAATAAACACAGCATTGTTAAAATGTCCATGTTACCCAAAGCAAACTACAGAGTCAGTGCAATCTGGACAACAAACAGATGATTATTTCTGCAGAAACAAAAACAATCCTAAAATTCATATGGAACCACAAATGATCCCAAATAGCCAAAATAATCTTGAGAAAGAAGAACAAAGCTGGTGGCCTCACACTTCCTGATTTCAAAACATATTACAAAGCTACAGTAATCAAAACAGTAATGGTACTGGCATAAAGAAGACATATATAGACCAATCAAACAGAACAGAAAGCCCAGAAATAAACCCTAAATAAACAAATACTCTTTTAGAAGGATGCCAAGACTATACAATGGTGTAAAAACAGTCTCTTCAACAAATGGTGTTGGAAAAACTGGATATCTACATGCAAAAGAAAGAACTGGACCCTTATCTTACATACATAAAATCAGCTCAAAATGGATTAAAACTTAAATGTAAGTCCTGAGACTATAAAACTCCTATAAGAAAACATAGGAAAAAACATTCATAACACTGGTCTTGGCAATGATTTCATGGACATGACACCAAAAGCACAGGCAACAAAAGCAAAAACAGACAAGCAAAATTACATCAAACCAAAAAGTTTCTTTCTGTGCAGCACAGGAAACAATCAACAGAATGAAAAGGCAACCTATGGAATGGGAGAAAATATTTGCAAACCATATATGTGATAAAGGGTTAATATCCAAAGTATATAAGGAACTCCTACAAAACCTAATAGCAACAAACAAACAAAAACAACCAAATAACTCAATTAAAAAATGAGCAAAGGGTGATGGATATATTGCCTTGACTTAGTCATTCCACAATGTACACATATAGCAAACATTGCATCATACCCTATAAACACATAGTACAACATTTTTATTCATCAATTATACATTAATAATGCTGGGAACTTTTTAAAAAAAAAAAAAGAGCAAAGGACTTGAACAGACATTTCTCCACAGAAGACACACAAACAGCCACCAGGTATCTGAAAAGATGCCCAGCATCACTAACAATTGGGGAATAGCAAATCAAAACCACAGTGAGCTGTTACCTCTCATCTGTTAGGATGGCTATTACCAAAAAAGACAATTACAAATGTTGGCAAGGATGGAAAGAAATTGGAACCCTTGTCCACTATTGATGGTAATGTAAAATGATGCAGCCATTCACTATGGAAAACAGTACGAGGCTCATCAAAAAATAAAAAATAGAAATACCATATGATCCAGCAATCCCACTTCTGGGTATATATCCAAAAGAACTGAAATAAGAATATGCACTCTAATCTTCATTGCAGCATTACTGACAATAGCTAAGAGGTAGAAACAACCCAAGTATCCACTGACAGATGTATGAATAAAGAACATGTGAGATATGTATGTATATACATACATATGTACACATATAAACACACACACAAACATAAATAATGAAATATTATTCAGCCATAACAAAGGAAATCTTGTAATATGCTATAAGATACATGGACCTGGAGGACATTATACTAAATGAAATGAACACAGAAGGACAAACACTGCATGAATTCACCTATATGAGGTGTCTAAAGTAGTCAAACTGATAGAAACAGAAAGTAGAATGGTCATTCCCAGACTGCAGGGGAGGAGGAACTGGGCAGTTGCTGTTCAATGTGTATAGAATTTCAGTCATGCAAGATGAAAAAGTTCTAGAAGTCTGATGTACAACATTATGCTTATAGTTAAGAATACAGTACTAGATCTCATGTTATGTGTTTTTACTATAATAATTTTAAAAATGTCCTCCAGCCAAAGAGAAAAATCTCAACTTAGACTATGGAAAACAAACAAGTTTTCTCATGCCCATGTTATAGATATTTCACTCTCAAACTTTCCCACTTCCATTCTATTTTAAACACAGAGAAATGAGAACATATATCTATGCTACATATGAAAGTATTTTAAAGCCAGCTTTAACTTTTAATTTGTTATGTGGTACCATTCAAAATAGATAATTTCTGAACACCGTTTCACATTATAGAAAATAAATGAAATTAACAGTATTTCAGTAATCTATGGCTAACATCCCAGAGCTGTGATTCTTTTAAACAAGCTGTCAATTATTGTCTCAAACTACCAGCGTATCAGGAAATACTCTGAAATTCAATTACTACATTAAACTACCACAGTATCAAGGAACTCAACAGCTGATTTTAAAAGATAAATTGGCTTAATTATAATTATAAAATATTTTTTCTAAAACTGCAGAACCAGCACCCACTTTTTAGTCTTTGGAGAAATATTCAAGCCCTGATTAATATCACACAGAAATACATAAGAAGTATCTAATAATTATATTGACTCTTAGACATTAGGTTGGTGCAAAAGTAATTACGGTTTTGGACTGTGAATTTTAAATCAATATAATTATGCTCAAACACAGCTTCATTAATCAAAATAGGAACCATTACAATCAACACACGAGTGCCAATGAGAAATAAGTTTGCTTATTTACATAGCGTAAAAATCTCTGTTTTGGGATTCCACAAACTCTTGGAAAGCATTTTCTGCATCCTGCTGGTTGTGGAAGCGTTTTCCCTGCAAAAAGTTGTCAAGATCCTTGAAGAAATGGTAGTCACTTAGAGAGAAGTCAGGTGAATATGGTGGATGACGCAAAACCCATAGCCCAATTTGTTCAATTTTTGAAGCACTGGTTGTGTGACACGCAGTCAGGCGTTATCATGGAGAAAAACTGGGCCCTTTCTGTTGAAAGACGCTGGCTGCAGGCATTGCAGTTTTCGGGGTATCTCATCCATTTGCTGAGCATACTTCTCAGATGTAACGGTTTCACCGGATTCAGAAAGTTGTAGTGGATCAGATCGGCAGACCACCAAACAGTGACCGTGACCTTTTTCTGGTGCATGTTTGGCATTGAGAAGTGCTTTGGAGCTTCTTCTCAGTCCAACTATTGTGCTGGTCATCAATGACTGTCGTATAAAATCCACTTTTCGTCGCACGTCAC
>CAUYRT010016469.1:0-25567 GCA_963574885.1 Lepilemur ruficaudatus | reverse complement strand
GTACAATTCAATGATTATTAGTAAATTGACCAAGTTGTACAGCTATTCACATAACACAATTTTAGGGGATTTCCTTCCCCCTTTTGAGACCCCTAATTCCCTTCCCCAACTACATTTCAAGGATTCCCCTCCTTTCCACTGTGCTCACCCCATCCCTCAGATGTGGGTCTACCCTCCACCCCCTGAATCCCTAGTGAACATCACCACCATTTGAGGACTGTGGTGTTAATCAGTCAGTACCAGTTTGATGGCGAGTATATGTGGGGCCCATTCTTGGGGTTTTGTGTCACCTCACTTCAAATAATGGGTTCAAGCTTAATCCAGGAAAATACAAGCGGTGCTAGCTCACTGTCATTTCTTATAATTGAGTAATATTCCACTGTATACACATACCAAATTTTAATAATCCACTCATGAATTGATGGGCACTTGGGTTGTTTCCACGACCTAGCAATAGTGAATTGTGCTAACCAAGAGAATCTTAAAGAATATGGTAAGGAACTTGAATGAACAGACATCAAGACTTACTTTAAAGCAATTAAAGGAATAAAGACAATGATATTGATAAAGAGCTACACAAACAAACCAGTGGAATTGAACAGAGAACCCAGAATTAGACATATATAAAAACGTACATATAGATAAATAAACAAGAATAGCAAGAATAATTCTGAAAATATATTATATCAGATATATCAATTCTAAATAAAAACATGGCTATAGACCCAAATACATTCTTATACTTAATATATGATAAAAGTGACAGTTCAAGTCAGTAGGGAAAAATGGATTATTCAATAAATGGTTCCATTGGGAAACATTAGGTTGAATTCCTTCCCCAAAGCAAGAAGTGGTTAAAAGATTTAAGCATAAAAAAATGAAACCATAAAAGTACTAAGAAGCCACAATAAAGGCCATTCTAAATATCACACAAAACCCAGAAACTATGAAAGAAAATACTGACATATAAAAAGAAATAATTTCTGCTTGGCAGAAAACATCATAAAGTAGAAGAAAATTAATAATTTAGAAAAACAAGCCAGGAGCAGCGGCACAGACCTGTCGTCCCAACTACTTGGGAGGCTGAGACAAGAGGATTGCCTGAGGCCAGGAGTTCAAGGCCGAAGTGCGCTATGACTGTGCCTGTTAATAGCCACTGCACTCAGGATGGGCACACAGCAAGAAATTGTCTCTTTAAAAAACAAGAAAAAACCAAATCCAGTAAGTAGCCCATGAAAAATGAAAACATATGTCCAAAACTTGTACACAAATATTCATAGCAGCATTATTCAAAATAACCAAAAAGTGAACCTAAATGTCATCAACTGATGAAAGGATAAATAAAATGTGGCCTATCTGTCCAATGGAATATTATTCAGCAATAAAAAGGAATGAAGTACTGGATACATTCTATTACAAGAATGAACCTTAAAAACATTATGATAAGTGAAAAAAGTCAGTTACAACAGACTACATATTGCATGCTAACATTTATATAAAATGTACAGAATACACAAATCTGTAGAGACATAAAGTAGATTAGTGGTTGCCTAAGGACTGGGGGAAAATGGAAAGTGACTATGATGGGTGCGGGTTTCTTTAGGGGACGATGAAAATGTTCTAAAGTTGATTGTGGTGATGATTGCACAATATACTAAAAAGCACTGAATTGTATTTTTTAAATGGGTGAATTGTACGGTATGTGAATTATATTTCAAAAAGCTGTTATATATTAAAAAACGATAAGTAGAGGTGAGAAGATTTCTGCTTCTGCCCATGAAGGACTTTTTTAAGAACAGGATTTCTATTGTAAACAACCAGAAAGCTACAAAAATTATGTGAAACAACTGTTTTCAGATATTGGACAATAAGCAGCACAGAACTGTGATTCAGGAGAAAAGGGAGACAAATGAAATGAGCCCTATGATTGCACCAGCTTGCTGCTAGAGGCAGTTTCCAGGCTGTAGCACAGGAGGAGGAACCAAAACAGAGCCCAGCGTCTCAATGGGTTATGAGGAGAGAAGAAAGAGATTATAATTTGGTGGCCAAAGAGATTATAATTTGCAGGACAGAATGCTGGAGAGAGGAATCTACACGGAAAATGAGCCCTAGAAATGCGTAGAAGAAACTTGGCAAATTGTTGGCCAAGTACTAATCTGTGCACACATGGGGAGAAAGACTGAGGGAAAAACTACTGGAAAGTAGTAGGCCAGACCATTCCCAAAGCTCATGAAGTTTGGAATTGCTTTCCCACCAGGCAGACAGAAGAGGGTACTGGGTAGAGCAATTAGAATGTTATCACCTAAGCAGTGAGGCTAACTTAGCTCTAGACTACGGTTACTGTGGGCCAATTTTAACATGACTAAAAGGATTAAACTGATAAGTAATTTAACTGCACACCAGAACAAAGCTTAATACTATTTAAAGGAATACAACAAAATCCAAAAGTCCATAAAAATAACCAAGCAAAAAAGCAGGAAAATATAATCCACAACCAGGAAAAATATTAGAAACATACAAAGATGACAGAAAAGATGGAATTAGTAGATAAGAACCTTAAAACACCTATTAAAAATCTTGTAAACTTACTCAAAGATGTAAAGGAATATAGGAACATAATGAGCTGAGAAATGGAAGATTTTTTAATAAGACCCAAATGGAACTTCTGGATATAAACTATATAGTATCTGAAATTATATTCTATCCAGCTTGATGAAATTATCAGAAAATTAGGCACTGCAAAAGAATAGATGAGTGAATTTGAAGCCACAGCAATAGAAACTATCTAAAATGAAGGACTGAAAGCAAAACACGGAAAAAAAAAACAAAAACAAAAACACAGAACAGAGCATCAGTGACCTACACATGAACAGTCTAACATATATGAAATTGGAATTCCAGATGAAAAGGATAGAGGTGGAAAGGGAAGAAGAAAAAAAATTCTAGAAAGAATGCTGAACATCTTCCAAATATGACGAAAACCACAAACCCACAGATCCAAGATCAATGAGCCCCAAGCAGAAGAAATACAAAGAAAAGCACATCAAAGCATACCATTTTCAAATTGTTCAAAACTAGTGACAGAGAAAATCTTAAAAGCAGCCAGAAGAAAAAAAAAAAAAAAAGACAGTAAGTACAGAGGACCACAAATAAGAATTTCAGCAGATGTTTTTTCAAAAACTATGTAAGCCCAGGGGCAACAGAGAAACACAATATTTAATGTGCTGAAAAGGCCAGGCACGATGACTCATGCCTGCAATCCTAGCACTTTGGGAGGCTGAAGCAGGAGGATAACTTGAGACAGGAGTTTGAGACCAGCCTGGGCAACACAGTGAGACCCGTCTCTACAAAAAAATTTTTAAAAAATTAGCCAGGCATGGTGGCACAAGACTATAGTTCCAGCTACTCAGGAGACTGAGGTGGGGGGCATAGCTTGAACCCAGGAGTTAGAGGTTACAGTGAGCTATGATTACACAATTGCACTCATTCCAGCCTGGGCAACAGAGTGAGATTCTGTCTTTAAAAAAAAAAAAAAAAACACTGAAAGAAAAAAAAACTATCAACCTATTAACAAAATGATATGTATCATGAAAATATTTTACCAAAATTAAGTCAAAATATTTTTCAAATAAAAAAGCTAGGAAGATGTCACTGCCAACAGATCTACACTAGAAAAAATGTGTGAAAAGAGGCTCTTCAGACAGAAGAAAAATTATACCAGTTCTGAAACTATAGCATTAGCACATTCTATGTCATACATTGGAATATTACACAAAAATAATAACGTATTATGAGTTTTATAACATATGTAGATGTAAATACATGATAACAATAATACAAAGAAGGGGAGAGGGAAAAATGGAAATATGCTGTTGCAAGGTTCTTATGCTAAACTTGAAGTTATACTTGAAGGGATGTATTATTATTTGAAGGCGGAGCAACCACTAAAAAACAAACCAAAAAAGAGACATAGTTTAAAAAAATCAGTAAGTAAAATACCAACAATCTAATTGAAAAAAAATAGAGGAAATCTTTGAATAGACAGTTCATAGAAAGGGAAACTTAAATAGTCGATAAACCTATGTAAAGCTCTTCGACTTTATTGATAAAAGAAATGCAAATTAAATACAATGTTAAAATTATTTTGGGCAAAGATCAATAAATTTGATAATATATTACAATAATGAAAGTGTAGGAAAATGGGTACTCTCATTTATTGCTGGTAGGAATGTAAATTGGTACAATCTTTATGAAAGACAATTTTTCATTATCTGTTAAAATCCAAATGCATATACTCTTTGACACAGTAATATGTTCAAAATGCATATAAGCAGTCACTGTGTCATTATATTAGCAAATGACCAGAAATGTAAAGATGCTGAAATAGTCAACTTATTAGCTATATTATTAATAACATAACATGCAAATGTGAAAAAATTAGATAGCTCTCTATATATAATTAATAAGACAGAATGTATTAATATGGAGAGGCAATATAATCCAGGAGCATAGTATCATTTTGTGTTTGAATCCAGGCTCTGTCACATATATACTTGCTGAATGATCTTGGGCTACTCAGTCTTCCTCTGCGTCAGTTTCTTCTGCAAACTAGTGATATTACTCACAGGGTTTTATGGGGATTGAAAGACTTAAGTTATGTAACGCATTTTTAAAAATCATGAGAACATAATTAGTATTCATTAATTGTTGGATAAAAGAAAAGCAAAGGCCACAGTGGCTCACACCTGTAATCCTAGCACTCTGGGGGGCCAATGCCGAAGGATCGCTTGAGGTCAGGAGTTCAAGACCAGCCTGAGCAAGAGTGAGACCCTCATCTCTACTAAAAATGGAAAAATTAGCCAGGTGTGGTGGCGCATGTCTATAGTTTCAGCTACTTGGGAATCTGAGGCAGGAGGATCGCTTGAGCCCAGGACTTTGAGGTTTCTGTGAGCTAGGCTGATGCCACAGCACTCGAGCCCAGGCAACAGAGCAAGACTCTTGTCTCAAAAAAGAAAAAGAAAGAAAAAGAAAAGTCTTCACGATATATTTCTAAGCAAAAAAAGATCCAAAACAGCATGGTATATGACCATTTGTATGTCTACAAAAGTAAAAACTATCTTCAGAAAGCTAAATAAGAAAAGTATAACAATGAATCCTCTGGAAAAGAGATCCTAAAAACTGTGGGACAGAGAAAAAAGAGAAATACACTCTCCTCTTCATATTTTTATGTAAATTGTGAATTTTCTACAATGTATTCACCTATTCAAATAAATAAATACAATTAATTTTAAATAAAAAATTAGTAATAATCACTTATAAAATCAGGAAAATGTGAATTTCAAACACAAGTGTCATGCCAAGTAAAAAGTAGCAAACCAATTCAATTTTTTAAAAAAACTGTGTTTCTTCCCAGAATTACCAGAGTGATCAATCTCTTAGATCTTGCAGCTTCCTCTGGTCTTTGTTATTTGTGACCTACTTTTGTAACTCTTACTTCTTGCCTTTCCTCCTTTTATCTTTTCATGACCTCACAGATATCTTCTATTATCTGCAATAAACTATTCTGACAGAACATCTTTTGTGCTTTTTTCTCCAAAGCTCTTATGTTTACCCGATTCTTTATTCTACTGGGTGGCAAATCAGCATTTGATTTCAATCAACATCTTAACATATGTCTAAAACACAAATATTTGTGGATATATATATACACACACACACCACATATACAATTATAAATATGCATAATATGCTATCTTCTTAAGGCATATAAAAGCTAATTTTGTATTTTAAGAACACAATCATATCTATTTCAAAAATGGTATTTATTATTTCAAACATACTTTAAAAGCCACACATAAAGTGTGATTTGAAATGAGTTTTCTGTGTAAGCTCTTGAATTCAGTCTATCTGCATTTAAATCTAGCCTCTGCCACTTAGTGGCTGTGTTACTTTGCATAAATTATATAATCTCCCTGTACTTCAGTTTCCTCATCTGTAAACTTGTATTTATAACAGGATCAAACACTGGGATGTTATAATAGCAAACTGAATGAGTTATTAGACATTTCAAACAATCTCTGACATGCAGTAAGTGCTTAATAAATACTAATAGTGCACAAAGTGCTTAATAAATACTAATAATGTTAATATTAGAAAACCATTATTATTATAAAAAGTAGTGAAAGCATATGTAATAAAAGATTAGTTGGTAATAAGTATGTCTCTAAAAAGAATAAGACTTATTTTTTAAAAACGAAATTCATCTAAAACCTTACAATTATTAAATCAAGTATATACTTAGAACTGATTATAAGCCATATTGTTTAAAAACCAAAAATTTTTATTTCTGAAAAGAACATGCAAACATACTTGCAAAAGGAATGCTATATTTATTTTAGATTTTTCTTCAAAGGACTATGTTTTTAATATCTGATGTTCCTTATTTCCTAATTTTTTCCCACTTCAGGCTACAAAAAATTCCAATGAATAATATGAGAGCAGTAATCATTATCTGGCCAATGGATCTCAAGTTATTTAATCCCTGGAGGAATATAATATTTTCTATCTTACATCACCATAAAATATACATTTAAAAACTCTTCAAATAACTGCTTGGAGTTACATTATTCCAATCTCCTCTTTGTATTATAACATACCTTAAAAAAATTCAAAGAATGGAATCACAGAAAGAGCTGAGACAACAATTTTGGAGAAACATAAAATATATTTTAAGGATCAAGAGGTAATCTTTGGTGGGCAGAGAATTTACACAAAAAAAAAAAGAGTTAATTTTCAGGGAACTTTTTCCAGTAAAATGCAATGCCCTTTGCTTATCTAATGGATCATCATCTCTGGAAGTAAGGTGCAGAAATCTGCATTTCAACACTCCCCCACCCCTACAATTTTCATATACTGTCATTTTTAAAATAAGTGAGGAATAATGAAACAGAAAGAGTTAATTTAAAAGGCTCCATGTAGGTGGTGAATGTTGAGCAAATTTCAAGGAGGGTAGGAACATTAAGGGCTAGGGAGGAATGAAGCAGTGATTCCAAGCCAAAGGGATGGTATGTGAGATAACTCAGTTTCGACAGATGTTTGAGCAACACAGACACATAGAAGTAACCACCCCTGTCCGGAGTAAGCAGCTGAGGCACAGCAGATGGACAGACAGGACTGTCAATCAAAACACCAGGCTTTCATTGTTTAATTCTTCTCCTGGTCTCTAACATTGTTTTTCATTACCTACTCTGGAAATATAAGCCTCCAAAGCAGTGCAATACTAACTGGCAGAGAGGAGGGCCAAAACAACTTAAGCAAAGGAAGGTACTTTTGTTTTCAACACATAACAAGGATCTTAAAAAAAAAAATAAAAAGGTAAAAAAGTCATTTTGGTTTTTGTACTGGATTATTACAGTCAAACATTCATAAAGATAGAACTTCCATAGATTGGGAGTCTTTCTTTCAAAACAGGTAACTAAAAAATAATTATGCAAATTTAGAAGTTTGTTCAGTTTTAGAGTGAAAAATGTAAAATAAGAATAAACCATTACAAGATTAATTCTAATGTAACTGGTCAGTTTGAACATCTGTATAATGAAAGTTCGAAACTAGGCAAATTTCTAACATCCTGTCTAGTTCAAAGTCTAAAACTGTATGATACCAGTTCCTCAAACTGTGAATTAAATATTCTAGATTGTTTAAAAACTATAATGTAAGCTTATTTTGATAATTCAAATAATCCTGAAATGTTAAAATATTAATAGCTGCATCCCATAAACAATTCAGCTGTACTGTTTTCAGACTTCCTGTTAGCATGTGTCCTGAATAAATGAAGAGCAAAAATAACTATTTCTCTTAGACTGCTAATGTTAATAGCATACAACATAGCTACTCACTGAGGTGTTATAAAAGGTCCTATATTGTTATAGAAACCTATGTCTCGTGAAAATAAGAGAAACATCATCAGCTAACCAGTAAATATTATGCCAAACACAGTTCACTGACAATCTTAAATTTTGAAATATTTAGATTAAATGCAAAATTTGAGATATTTATCATGCTTCACAATCTGAGTATCACTGTATGAGATTCTCCTTTGGTTAAATGGGAAGAAACTTCCATGGTACTCTTCCCTCCTAATTCTGCCATTCTTACTATGCACATTACATATTTTCCATGTTATTATAAGAGAGATGCACTGCACAAAGTATCCATGGGGATAAGATTTTATCTATACTGCAATCAAATGTGGGATAAGGTTATCATGATGAAGTTTTATATGGAATGTGTATTTCTCAATGTAAGATGATTTTGTGCAGTTAAGGGGAAAAAATTAAGGAAGTCTGCTTCCTTAGATTCTCCATAATTATGTACTTTATTCCTTTTTTTTTTTCTTGCTGTCACTGAAGACAGAATATACTTTATACTTAAATTAAGGGACTCATCTGCAGGATTAAAACATCTCTTACAATTTAAAAGACAAATAAAACAATCCCAGAGGTCTAAGTATAAATTTTGCTTCTATATGGAAGATAATTTGGTTTTATGTTTTTCTTTTCCTTTCTTTTTTATTTTTTTTCTTGCAAACAGGCACACAACCAATGCAGAAAGACAATTAGTTTTTAAATCTAAGTAACATTTATGGACAATGGAGAACTCAAAATTGGAGGGCCCAAAGAAGTAGGCAAAATAAAAACAACTGCCATTAAAAACCGTTCCCTGATGGTCAGGCTGACTCTGCTGTCGTATTTGCCACTTTTATAAACCTACCAGTCTGATCAAGAACCCTTTTTTTAAGAATAACTTTTAAACCATGAATTTTTAGAGTTAATGCAACAATAACACTGTTGTAGCTTAACTGGAACTTGCAGATCAATGATCCAGAAGATAATCAAACTTTGTGTCTATCAGCAAATTAGTAACCACACCTCTTAAGACCGTGCTCCATTAACTTCCATTAAAGGGTGGAGTTCGCTGAAAATTCTTTACTTCTTTGCTTGGAACTGGCATGTTTGTTTTGGCGTTACACTAAGATTTTGTAAACACTCGTGCAGTAAAGCTAATGACTTTATCTAATACCTACGTCTGAAACAGAATCCGTTTTAGGGAAGGCACCATACTTTACTATGAAACTGGGTCTTAGTTGGCTAACGATTCATAATAAGGAAAATCCACTTCCACTGTGCATCACAAGAATTAAAGCAGTTTAAAAACTCAAAGCCCAATGACAATGTATTACTCCGTGAAAAGCGCTTCCTTTGGGTTCTAAGAAAGGCATTGCTATTAAAACAGAACGTAATGATTCAAGTCTCTAGGTTTCCCCCGTTACTTAATTTTTGTAAACCTAGAAAGGGCCCGTTTGAGGATACTCTGAAAACCTATGGGAAGAGGGGGTTTGGAGAGGAACGGTCAAATGAAAATAGCTGTATGGAGCAAGCAAGGCGAACTCCGAGTTCTTTACACCCAGGCTGAGCAGGGCGACAGAGGGAATCTTACCTGCCAGCGGCCGTAGGTCAGGAGGACCATAGAAATGGGGATGGCGGTGCCAGACATGGCATGGGTGGAGGGCATGCTGTACTCGGAGTTGTAGAAGACCTCCAACTTGACCACCGGCGGCGAGGCGGGCCGCGGCCAGCGGATAATGTCCTTGGTGCACTGGCCCAGGTACATGACCAGCACCCAGATGACCACGAGCCTCCGGCCCACCAGGGGGTCCAGGTTCCAGATCCAGAAGGGGAAGAACGTGATGTAAAAGAGTTCGTTGCCCAGCTCCGTGCCGAAGCAGAACAGGTAGTAGAGCGGCCAGTTGTTCACGCAGGCCAGCTCGCCCTCCTCGCCCGTCAGCGAGTTGCGGCGCAGGGCGCCCGCGCGCCGCGGCGCGGCCGGGCCCAGCTCGGCGGCCAGCCCGTTCCGCACGCCGTTGGGGGCGCCGCCGCCGCCCGGCTTGGCCGGGCACTGATTGCGGTCGCTCCCGGGCGGCTGCGAGCCCCCGGACGCCCCTGCCTGCCGCCCTCGCCGCCGGGGGTCTCCGGCGAGGGGCGCCTCCGCCTTCTCATCCTCCCTCGGGTGGGCAGAGCGGCTCGGCGGCGCTTCCACCCCGCACAGCCGCTGGAAACGGGCCACTTTCTGCGGCTCCTGCAGACGGCCAGCCAGCTGGGCCAGGCGCTGCCTCAGCGACATGATAGTGGGACCCGCCAGGAGGGCGGGCCGACCCCCGGCGCAGCCTCGAACCGTCCCCGCGCGCCTGGCCAGCGGCGGCAGCAGCTGCGCCTCCCCCGAACCGCGGGAGTCTGACGGGTGACGGCGCCACAGGCCACAGCGGCCGCCGCGCGCCCTCGCCCCGCGCGCCCCTCCCCCCGTCGCGCGCGCCCCGCCCCCGCCCGCGGCCTCCACGCGCCCGCGCGCGCGCCGCGCCCCGCCCCCACCGCCGCCCCGAGAGGGGCCGGGCCGCGCTGGGCCAACCCCGAACGCACCCGGCGGCGCCTCGGCGCTGGGGCTCTGCGGGCGGCGGCTGGGAGGTTCCCCACCGCCAGGCGTTGCGGTGCTCGGCTAGCGGGATGTGGCGTGTCCCCATTCTCCATCATCAGCCCTCGTTCCCCGCAGACTAGTGTTGCCGGATTCGCTCTGCGGAACACTGACTCGGAGAGGCCACGATCCTGGTGCTAGCTTCAGCGGTGCCAGTGCCCAAGCAGCCGGACATCCTGCTGGCACAGAATCAAGTGCTGAATGATGAATGCAGGCGAAGTAACCGCCATGCGCCCGGAATCGCTCGACTCAAGCAATTAACAAGTAATTACAGAGCTGTTCCGGACGATTGATGTCTGGAAAGCCACGTGCCGATTGACCGGTGGTAGTAATACTAGATGTAGACCCCAGTACAGGATCCGCATATATAATCAGTAAAATTAACAACTATGGCCTACAAAAGAAAACACATTCACCTACAAATTCAAAATGTTGTGTCATTCGTCAGATATTTTGGCAAACCTCAAGAGAGCACAGGTGTTCTTGGCTTACGTGTAAGATTTCCTTTTAGGAAATTCTGATCACTAGGGAGCTTGCACAGAAGAAATGTAACTGATGGCTGAATGCTGTATGTAGATTTGTGAGTTTGATGAGGTTGACCTTTAGGGGCTAAACTTCCCTGTCTAACAAGTTACAAACTTGACTTCTTGATAGAACAGTTTATATTATAAGGTCTCTGAATTCTAATTCCAGGAAGTTGTTTCAGGTAAGGTGAATGTCCATAATTAAAGGATTTGAACTACTTCTAAGAAACAGGCTGAAAATTTTCCCGTGCCCTTAAGTCATTAGAAATATTTTTATAATATTTCCCAGGGAAGGTACTCTCCTCCCTCTCCACTTGCTAAACTGTGATCCTAAAAAGGAATAAGTCATCATCCATACCCTCAAGTTGCTCACAGTATAAAGGGGAGATAGAGATAGACAGGACCTCCTCTAGAGTACAGAGCAGATGGCAAGTGTAAAATCGGTACATAAACAGCATGCCCTGGAAAGGAGAAGGAAAAAGTTTGACTAGGGGCAGCAAGAAAGGTGTTGAAAGGTGATCCTGTTTAGCTCGATTGTAATTAAAGAGCGAGCAAGATACAAACAGGTGAAGAAGCCCATCTTAAGAAGAGAAAATGAACAAAGATAGGGGATAAGAACGTGCAAAGATGTTTTTGGTAAACAGTAGCTCATAGAATAAGAAGGAAGGGTGATTGGAAAAGGGGCGCCTTTACAACGAGGTTGTAAAACCTTGAATGCCAACCTAGGGATTTTATTTTGTACCCAGTGGGAGCCACGGAAGTCTTTTATACTAGGAAGTGACGCCGTCAGAACTGTGCTTTAGAAAGATAACAGGGAAGGAAATCAAAGATGAATTGCCAGAGGTCAGAGACCGAACGCTAGATAAATAATTAGAAAATTATTGCAATAATCAGGTGAGAGAGAATGAGGGCCTGAACTAGAATCAGGTTCTGGGAGTGGGAAGGAAGGAGATACAGATTTGAATGAGATTTTGGAACTAGGAAAAAGTTAAAAGTGTTCCATTTGAATTCATAGGTCTGCAACTGCTAAGCCATCCCTAGTTGGAACACCTTATGTGTCTAATATTGAGGCATAACAATCTAGCGAGGGAGACAAAGACATTAGAAAAAGATGCACGTGTATTCAAAGAAGATGTAAAGCCAGGCATAGTAAACAGCTCTAGGAAATGAGACATAAAGTAATCACTACATGGAGTAGGCAGAGGTAGCCCTGGATTATCTATGAATGGTTCTGTGAAGTAGGTGATCAGTTGGCATCTGAAAACAAGAAACAACTTGGTTTATAGAAAGAAAGACGGCAACAATCTTTGGGTGAAGAGTGTACACATGCTTTCCTATCAAAATAATTTGTTTACAAGGGAATTATTCTGGCCAGGCATGGTGGCTCACACCTGCAATCTTAGCTCTTGGGAAGGCTGAGGCAGGAGAATCCCTTGAGCCCAGGAGTTCAAAACTAGCCTGGGCAATATTAGCAAGTGAGACCTTGTTGCTACAAAAAAAAGGGCGGGGGGTGGAATTATTCAGATTTATCGAAGAAATTTCAATTCTGGGGACTATGTGGCCCAAAGATGGCAGAGAAAGAAGTACATAAAACAAAGTAGAAGGTGATGTTTCTATCCCAAGACTAAATCATGACTCCTTTAGCATTGGTATATTTTGTCACAATGCAATATTATTCTCTTTAACATTACTGAGAGCAAAGATGATGGGGAAATGGGAATTTGGCCTATGACTACACTAAAGAGGAAAAATAAAGGCTGACACTGTCCTGCTAGTATAATAAATTCTTGTTAACAATAAGGACAAGGTCTCAGCTACATACCAAAGAGTCATGGGGAAAACAAAAGTGGTTCTGGTGGTTTCTATTTACATTCACTCTAAACTTTTCATAATAGAATATCTTAAAACTTAATAGAAATTTAACCATATCAAAAGATTCAAATATAAACATTCTATGGCAAGCATTTTTATCATACAGTATAAATATTTTTTTAAAAAACTATTGCTACCAAGTAAGGATATACTAACTGGGTGAGATTCAATGTCTTGCCTGCAAAACGAAATAAGAATACCTACAATAAATATGAGATCTGTATCTTAATCCATGCTTCATAATTTTGTTATGTCCTTGTCTGTATTTCAGTTTAACTTTATGTAGTATTAAAATCTTTATGAGATAGATGTTCTATAAAGGTAAAATATTGCCTCATTTCTAATGGAACTTTCATAAAAGTAGTAGGGAAACAAAATATACAGTCTTAGCCTTGGACATTTTACCTTTGACAAGTAAATTAAGTTTATAATTTATCATATTGGATTGAGGTAAATTATTGATTCAACTGCTTTTACAGTAAGGTCAAAGAACTTTATCTTTAGAAATACACCTGAGTAATTTATGTTCAAAACTATTTTACTTATGAAAATTATAATAGTCATTTAAAACTGAATATTTATTATCATTTATTTTCTTTTGCCTACCTGGAACTCAACTTAATTTCTTAAGTTAATTTCTTGTTTGTTAAACTACAAAATGTGTATATTGCAAACTATTACCATAAATTGTTACTAAATTCTTTATATATACCTAATGATTTTATCCTGAATCTTTTATTAGTTTTATTATATTTCTCAAAAATACAATTTCCTCTGAATTCTGTCTGTCATAGCACAAATGCAAACAAAAATGTGTGATTCATATAGATAAAATTTTTATCATTAATGAGTAATGAGTTTTCTATCCTCTCAGTTTTTTATGCCCCAACCTTTGAATCACCTTCTTCCAAAGTAAGATTATAAGAGAAAAACCATATAGCGAAATGGTCTAAGACAGTGGTCCCCAATGTTTGTGGCACCAGGGACCGTTTTCATGGAAGACAGTTTTTCCACGGATGGGGGTGGGGTGGGGAAGGGATGGTTTGGGGATGATTCAAGCACATTACATTTATTCTGCACTTCATTTCCATTATTATTACATTATAATATATAATGAAATAATTATACAACTCACCATAGGTTGAGGACTCCTGGTCTAAGAGGATCCCAGGCAACAAACAAAAGTAGACCAAAATAAATTAATGACAATAAATGGTCTCTTACTATTTTCCTAGCCCACATACGCTGAGATGACCATGGAATTCTTTCTTTACCATATAGACTATTTGCATTCAGTTTTATTTTTCCCTAACTCTGTAATTTTTTTTTTTTTTTTTTTTTTTTTTGGTACAGAGGAGGTCTTGCTATGTTGGTCAGACTGGTCTTGAACTCCTGGCCTCAAGTGATTCTCCTACCTTGGCATCCCAAAGTGCTAGGTTTACCAGATGTCACCCAATGTGCTTGCCCTCTAAAGTCTTGTTTTCAAAAAAATAACTAGATGAGGCATATCAAATGTGAAGACTTAGTAAGATCAGGATTAGGAAAGGACTCATAGAATTGTAGAGGTGGAGAGGGCTTAGAGGCCATCTTCTTAATTTTCTCATTTTATGAGAGTCATTCAGTTTATTCATCTGGTAAATGAAGCATTAACTGGTTCTTGGAGATACGATGTTGGTAAGATATAGGTCCTACATTCAGGATGGCCGATGTCCAAAAAGTCATTGAACATGGTGTCTTTCTTCTAGGCTCCCAGATGAGACTGGGAGCTGTCTTTTAAGTTTTCTTCCTCTGAATTCTCTCACACAGTCTTCTTTGTTCTCACTATCACCACCCTAACCCAAGTTCAGTTAAAACAAAGAAAGAGATGGGCACTGTGGTTCGTGCCTATAATGACTGCACTTTGGGAAGCCAACTTGGGAGAATTGCTTGAGGTCATGAGTTCGAGACCAGCCTGGGCAACTCAGCAAGACCCCATTTCTACAAAAAATTAAAAAGATAAAAAAAATTAGCTGGGCATGGTGGTGTATGCCTATGGTCCTAGCTACTTGGAAGGCTGAGGCAGGAGGATTGATCAAACTCCTGAGCTCACGGCTGCAGGAGGCTATAAGCATGCCACTGCACTCCAGCCTGGGTGACAAAGCAAGACCTTGTCTAACAAAAGGAAAGAAAAAAAAAAAAGGAAATAGTATTCTAGGAAGTGGTTAAGGATTTGTTTATTTGCTTATGTTATAAAGTAGGGTTTCAGAAGTCACAGTTGAATCTACGTAAGAAACCTATAATGGCTGCTTCAACTAGAACAAATTCTGTGTTTAGCTTTTCAGTCCATCATAAGCACTTCCTACCTTAGCAGTTCAGTCTTATTTCTATGGGAACAAGAACACAGCCTTGTCCTCCAGTCAGGCTTGTTTCTTCATCCATAGACTGCCTATGTCATAACTCAAAGCCTCCTTCCCCTACCTGGAACACTGGCTTTCTGTCCATCTATTTAACTATATCATACCCCATATTTAAGGTTTATATCTTTCATAAAGTACCTGAGAAAATGAACACCTGGAATTATCTTGCTAGAACTCTGGGGAATTGATTCCTCTGGCAACCCCATGGGTTGGGCACCCACCTTCTGCTGGGACAGGGAGTAGTTTCCCTGAGAATTTTTTACTTTGGGACAGTGGGAGAGGTTGGAGTGATCTCCCTCCAATGGTTAAAGCTTTAAGTCTAAACTCAGTAACATAGAAAGACATATTTCCTGCCGTTAGAGAGAGCTGGTTAGTAGTGAGAGAAAGTGAAACTCCCATACCGAAAGCAAGGAAACAAGGTTTGTGAAGGCTCCTAACAAGGTTTGGGCCCCTTGTTCCAGCTGTGCCGAAGGCCCACCTCTGCAGCCTTTCTTGGTGCTTGATTGTAAATCCTTCCTCGGATTTCATGAGCCAATAATTCCCCTCTGTATTTAGGTTTGTTTGAGTTGAGTTTCTGTTATTTTCAAATAAAATATAATCGCACAGGTGGTTAGAGGCAGAATTAGAACCAGAAGGCAGATCTGATTGCCAGTCGATAGCTTTGGCAACAAACAATGCTGCTATCCGTCAGAGGCAAGGACCCAACCTGGTCTTCTCTTTTATTTTTTTTTTTAATTTCCGCTAACATAGTGCTAGGAGCAAAGTAAACACTGAATAAAGAGTTGATGGGCTATTATAAATGTATATAGTACAGTGTTATGGAGCAAACACTGTCTTGAGTCAGAAGAGTTAGGTATGAGACTTGCATCTTCAACTGACTTCCTCTATGATCTAGGCAAGTAAATCCCTTACAATCTCAGATGTATAATTCCTCACTGTAAAATGGGGAGAATAATAGTCCTCTCCACCTTATGGAATTATGGAAAGGGGATTATGACATTATTTAGGTAAAAACTTTTTTTTTTTTTTTTTGAGACAGAGTCTCACTCTGTTGCCCTGGCTAGAGTGCCGTGGCATCAGCCTAGCTCACAGCAACCTCAAACTCCTGGGCTCAAGCGATCCTCCCACCTTAGCCTCCCAAGTAGCTGGGACTACAGGCATGCACCACCATGCCCGGCTAATTTTTTTCTATATTTAGTAGAGACGGGGTCTTGCTCTTGCTCAGGCTGGTCTCAAACTCCTGAGCTCAAACGGTCCGCCCGCCTTGGTCTTCCAGAGTGCCAGGGTAAAAACTTTTTAAACTATGGAATGAATTAACAATCACAAACATGTAATTGTAGTGGTTATAGGAAACTGAACCAAGAGTATGCTAAGGACAGAATATACTTTGGAAGTTTCTTTTAAAGAACTGATTCTGATACCTAACTAGGATCTTAACATTTTAACCCTTCAAATGTCCATCATTCCCTTAAACTCAGCACCTCCAGACAGAACGGATTACCTTCAAACCTCTGCCTCTGTTTCCCACCCCTCAAATCTCTTCACTCTGCTTTCAAAACTGCTGTCTTAAAAGCAAACTTGATGACAGTTATGCCCTATTTAGTATCCTTCAGTGTTTCCTTGGTGCCTTAAAGGTAAAATTTAAATTTTTGTTTGGCATTCACCAAGAACTAAATTTACGTCTCTTGGGATACTTGGAGGGAAAACAGGTGGTTGGGGTCTGGTTTACACAGAACTTTGGCTTCTCAGAGGCCGTTTGGCTGCCCATCTGGCTTTTGGTTTCCCTCTCTCGGCCCACCCACTCTGTGACGTATGCAAGCCGAGGGGGAACAGGCCTCACATGCAAGGTTGTCATCACCCTGTCCCTCTCTCCTACCACTGCCTTGTATCCAGCTATTCTTACCCCATGTGCAGTTATTCTGAAATGAAGTTCCCTGAATATTTCATGCCCTCTTGTGCTTCTGTATGATGGTTCAGACTATTTCTCTCTGCTTGAACTCACTTCCTCCCATATCTCTCTCACCTGGCTGAATCCTTCACAACTGCCTTTTACGTTAGACCATAAGTTAGTTGAAGACAGGAATAGTGTCCCTGGTTTCTGTATTCTTAAAACAGAAATGTTTATTGAATAACTTGAATACATAAATATAAATGAATGAATTTTATTAATAGAACCTCATTCCTACAGAACTCTCCTAGAAAGATACCAAAGTCTGAGCCTGGGCAATAGGGAGATACTGTCTCTGCAAAAAATAGAAAAATTAGCCAGGCATGGTGGCACGTGTCTGTAGTCCCAGCTACTTTAGAGGCTGAGGCAGGAAGGTCGCTTTAGCCCAGGTGTTTGAGGTTATAGTGAGCTATAATGATGCCACTGCACTCTAGTCTGGGCAACAGAGCAAGACTCTGTCTCAAAACAGTAAAATATTGGAAAATGACTAGAATACACATTTCTCCAAAGATGATATTCAAGTGGCGAGAAACATGAAAAGATACTCAGCATAGCCAACCATCATAAAATGCAAATAGAAACCAAATAAGATGTCACCTCATGTGCCATAGGACAGCTACTATCAAGAAAGAAAAAAACCAGAAAATAACGTGTTGATGAGAATGTGGTGAGATCGGAACACTGGTGCACGGTCGTGGGAATGTAATATAGCGCAGCCTCTATGGGAACCGTGTGATCTCCTCAGGAAAATTAAAAACAGAATTACTGTATGATCCAGCAATAGCGCTTGTAATTAAAAGCAGGAAGAGATATTTTCACAGCCACGTTCATAGCAGCATTATTCACAGTTGCCAAGATGAGGATGCAACCTAAGTGTCCAGCCGTAGATACATGGATAAACAAGACGTGGTCCATACATATCAGCCTTAAAAAGTAGGGAAATTCTGACACACGCTACTACAGAGATGAACTTCAAGGACATTTTGTTAAATGAAATAAGCCAGTCACAAAAAGACAAATTATGATTCCACCTATATGAGGGAATTAAAATAGACAAATTTCTAGAAACAGAAAGTAGTATGGTGGCAGCTGAGGGCTGGAGGAGTGGAAACGGGGATATTTAGTTTGATGGGAATGTGGGCTTTGTGAGATAAAAGGGTCCAACATTCCGTTGCACGACAGTGTGACTATAGTTAACACTATTAAACTGTATACATAAAATTGTAAAGATGGAAAATATTATGTATGTGTTTTTACCATAAATAAAAATTAAAAAGAAATAAAACCTTACCAGTACCTAAGAATCCTCCTTCAGTGCCTCCTCCTTATCATGGTCTCTTCAAAGGGAACTGCTATTATTTCACTCATCACTTACCAGTTTTGTCCATTTTTGAAGTTTTTATAATTGAAATATTATAGTATGTGCTCTTGTGTCTGCATTCTCGCGCTCAACATTTTTTTGATGAGATTCAGGTATGTTCCTACATGTATCAGTCATTTGCTTATTTTTACTGCTGTGGGTTATTCCTTATAGTCATACATTATATCTAGAGCTGTCTCTATCAATATGGATATAGTTACATAGCAACAGAAAGAGAGAGATATGATACATAGATCTTCTATTTGTGATGGACATTCAAATTATTTCCAGTTTTGGCTCTTAGGAAGAGAACTGCTATAAATACTCTTGTACCTAGTTTCTGGTGTTCTTATGTGTGCATTTCTGTTACAAGAATACTTAGAAATGGAGTTACCTAGTAAAAATTGCCAAATGGTGTTCCACATGTCTTTTGCAGCAACATGGATGGAACTGGAAGTCATTATCTTAACAAGCCAAACACAGAAAGTCAGATATCACATGTTCTCACCCATACGTGGGTGCTGAAATACGATTCACATGGATGTAGAGAGGGGAACGCTAGACCATGGAGACACAGAACGGTGAGAGGGTTGGAGGGGGGGATGACCAGAAATTACTTAATGGGCACAACGTACAATACTCAAGTGATGGACACCCTACAAGCTGACTTCACCAATACGCAGTCTATCCATGTAGCGAAATTGCACTCTTATACTCTTACCCCCCAAATTTATACAAATACAGAATTACATTTCTACCATGAGCATATGATTATTCTAGTCATTTACTGCTGTCCAACAAATCACTCCAAAACTGAATATCGTAAAACAGGAATACATTATCATTTCTCACAGTTTTTCTGCGAGTTGACTGTGCTTAGATGGGGTGATCGCCATTTGTGTTCTCGAGGTGGCAGATGGCAATAGCCCCACTAGACAGACAGTCAAGGTGGTGGCTCCCGTGGCTGGTAGTCGATGCTGGCAGCAGCTTGGAGTTCAGCAGCAGATGAAGGTCAGAGGGCGTACGTGTGGCCTCTTTGTGTAGTTTGAACTCCGCTCAGCATAGCGGCTGGGTTCTGGGAGGTAGCAGCAAAGGATGGAGCATTCCGAGAGCCCCAGGCAGAAGCTGCAGAGCTTCTTATGACTTAGCCTGAGAGGCCACATAGTGTCGCTACCTTCACTTTCAATTAGCTAGTCTATTCCATTAATCGTACTAGGAGCAAAGTGTTCTAGAGTCAAGAAGAGAGGACTAGACAAAGGATGAACACCAGCAGACACGGCTCCCTTGGTGGAGTGGAGGAAGGTGTCTCTGGAGAACACCTGCTCAGGGCTCCAGATGTTCTAAATTCTCAACAATACTTGCTATTGCCAGTCTTTTAAATTTAGCCATCCTAGAGTGCAGTGGTACTTTTTCACGGTTTCAATTTGCATTTTTTCCCTGACTAATAAGGTTGAGCACCTTTTCATACCAGGCATTTGGTGCAAAGTACTTGTACATGTCTCTTGTCCATTTTCTTACTGGATCTTCTTTTTAAGGAATTCCTTATGTTTTCTGGATCTGACTCTTTTCTCATCTGTGGCTTTTCTTCCAACTCTATTCTTTGTCTTTTGATTTATATAAAATCTCATTTTGTAGATTCCTCATAATTTTCCACATACATAATGCTAGTATGGTTTGGTTATGGTTTGTTTGCCCCTCCAACCCTCACGTTGAAATTTGACCCCCAGTGTTGGAGGTGGGCCTCGTGGGAGGTGTTTGGATCCTGGGGGCAGATCCCTCATGAATGGCTTGGTGAGGGAGTTCTCGGTTCTCTGAGAACAGGTTGTAGAACACAGTCTCTGTCTCTGTCTCTGTCTCTGTCTCTCTCTCTCTCTCTCTCGACAGAGTCTCTCTTGGTTGCTAGAGCTAGAGTGCAGTGACATCATCATAGCTCACTGCAACCTCAAACTCCTCGCTCAAGGGGATCCTCCTGCCTCAGCCTCCCAAGTAGCTGCGACTACAGGCACGTGTCACATGTCACCACACCGAGCTAATTTTTCTTTCTTTTTCTTTTTTCTTTTCTTTTTCTTTTTTCTTTTCTTTTTCTTTTTCTTTTTTTTTTTTTCTGTAGAGACGAGGTCTCACTATGTTGTTCAGGTTGGGCTCAAACTCATAGTCTCAAGCAATTCTCCCCCCTTAGCCTCCCAGAGTGGTAGGATTACAGGCATGAACCACCGCACCCGGCCACTCTTCCTGTCTTACCACGTAATCTGCATGCACCGGCTCCCCTTCACCGTCCACCATGAGTGGAAGCAGCCTGAATCTCTTGCCAGAAGCAGGTGCTCCTTGCTTCTTGTGCAGCCTGCAGAACCATGAGCCAAATAAACCTTTTTTCTTTATAAATTACCCAGCCTCAGGTATTTCTTTACAGGAACACAAATGGTCTAAGATGCGTAATCATAACACCCACAAATAGAGTTTTTGTTCTAATATGTACACTTTTTATTTCTTTTTCTCAATTGATTTCACTGGCTGGGACCTATACTACAATGTTGAGTAGAAATGACAAGAGCAGATATTCCTGCCTTGCTCCCAATCTTAGTGGAATGTGTTCAGTGTTTCGCTATTAAGTCTGATGGTAGCTGCAGGTGTTTCCCAGACGTCCTTGATCAGAATGAAGTTATTCTCTTCTAGTCCTAATTTCCTAAGAGCTTTTTTTACAACATGAATGCGTGCTAAATTTTGCCAAATGCTCTTTCTGCAGCGATTGAGAGGCACATATAATTTTTCTCTTTCATTCTGTTAATGTGGTAAATTACGTTAATTTTTGAATGCTAAACACCGCTTGGCCATGATATACACGTTGGATTCAGTTTGCTTATATTTCAGTGAGGATTTTTTCCATGTTCATGACCAATATTGGTCTTCCATTTTCTTTTCTTGTAATATCTTCGTCAGGCTTTGGTATCCAGTTTATATTTTGCATCATGAAATGAGTGCTGCCTCCTCTGTTTATTGAGGAAGGTTGGAAAGGTTTGGTAGTATCTTTTTCTCAAATGTTTCATAGAATTCCACATGCAGTGGCATCATGATTAATTAATTAATCACCTGTGGTTGACTGTGATTTAAGTGCCTATGAAGCAAGTGCCTCGAAGCAGCAGGTGGTGGCTGCTATTCACTGCTATGTGAGCAATAATGACCACAAAGTCTGGGATGGACTGTCTGCTTCTAACTCTGCTGGGAAACTGACAAAGAGTAAGTCACAAGCTCAAGTCTTATCTCTTAGGTCAAGTTATGGTGGAAAAGTACAGAAGTTCTATGTGGCTCTAAATAATCTCATGTCATCTGACTACAAGAACAACCTTGTAAAAAATCAGACCCCAAGTATAATTGTATTTGCTGGAGAAATACCAAGTAATTTGAATCCAAAGATTTGCCCAAGTCTCTTATATGAAATTTAGGGCAGTGATTGGAAAGGATTAGGGGCTGAAACTTGCAAAAGGGTCTTGGGTAAAAATCAAAATCCCATGAACATATGGATGATCCATACGTGTGGTTTTGAATGAAGTTGAAAATCTTGAACCACCTTCACCCCCAAGACTCTTATGAGCCTCTCTTGTCAGCAAAATATAGCCTGATTTCCTCATCCTGGAGAGATCAGTCTTTCCCTGTCTGAAGACTCTGCAATAATTCCATTTGGGGAGAGTGTCTTACCGAAAGGCTCAGGGTCCCTTCAAGACCCACCCCAATCACCCTTTCCCCCTCTAGACCAAGAATAAAATGCCAGACCTCTTCTAAGGGGACAAATACAATCTTTGAACCGTTTGAAGATCTTAAATACTCTAAAGGAAGCATAAGATTCACCGATTTAGATGAAACCTGAAGAATATATGCAAGATGAACTCTAAGAATCTTAGACCCCAAAAGCTGAAATATTACACTGGCTTGATCCAAATGTTTGATACGGGTGTGCTGACAAAAGGTTACAGATATAACGGCTTAGCTCGTGCAGCTGTCCAGTGGCTCAAAGAGTTTTCACTCAGCTCAATAACAACCCAAATTCTCCGAGGTTGATGCCAGACTTTTGGGCCATAATGGAGAGAAAATAATGCAAAGGTTTAGAGGGTTTAAAATGTTAGAGAGTTAAAAGTGATGAAAATACAACCTGCAGACTCATGCCCCTGCTATTACTCCTAAAAGATACCAGCAGAGAGAGCACTGGTGTGCATGAAAAGCTCTGTGAAGGCTGCCTGGTTTTCTGGCGCAGGCTGGGGATGACTGGGGGTTACTGCAGGTGACCTGTGCACTCTGCCTTCACTGGCAATGACGGGCGTGGCAAGGGCAGAGTGTCAGCACTTCACCCCTGGAGACAAGCTGAGCACTTTTACTGCAGAGAAAAGCAGGGTGCGGCGGCAAATCACCCTGCCAGTACAAAAGAAGCTCCGTGTTCAGTAGGCATCTTTGCGTTTTCGAGGCAATGTGGGTTCTGTTTGATCAACTGCTCTAATCCGCTGGCCATGCCAGTCTTAAGGTTTCCCGTTCGGACTTGCTTCCAGTGCAGGAGAGGGCTCTGCAGCAGGTCCAGGATGTAGTCCAAGAAGCTTTTTAACTTCGGTTTTATAACTCAAGATGAAATTATGCTTGAAGTGCCTGTGACAATTACGAATGTCGGCTTGCCCTAGAGTGCAAACCGGTGGGACTTTTGTTGCAAAGTCTGCTCATTCTTTAGAACTCGGTGGACCTCTCGAGAGCCGGCTTACGCCCGTTATCAGGCCCTGAAAGAGACGGAAAACCTGACTATATGACATGAAATAAGTACAGGCTGTGAACTGCCCCTCATGAGCTAGGTGCTCTGCGTCTCGCCAAAATTAAACCTGGGGCATGCGCAGTGACAATCCGTCACCAAGGGAAACTCTGATATGCCACTAGGCTTCAGTAGGCCCAGAAATCACAAATATGTCACCTGAACAGGTGACCCAGACTCCTACAACACTTACTCCTGGCCTATTGCCTTATTTTTTATGAAATCACATCTATGATCTCATAAGGAAGTTCTCTATGGCCACTGCTTGAGGAGGAACACGTTCCAGCTTGGTTTTCAAATGGTTCTGCGCAGTGTGCGGCCCAGAGAAGCGGCCTTGGCCGCGCTGCAAACTCAATCGCGGCGAACCCGACAGTCGGGGTGCAGGGACGCCCTCTGGTGGCAGAATTTCATCACTACATTTGGTTTTCCATTCTCTGGACTGAGGGGTCACAAGCACAGATAATGGACTGAATTATGCCTACAGCTTTGGGTAACAGTTTTCCTAACAATTTGTACATTTTGTACTAGTATGAAAAGATTTTCATAAATTTTTTGCTTCCTATTTAATTTCAGCAGCATTGAGTGATGTCTTCTCATTTATATTTCCGGTTACTAGTTAAATTTTGCCTTTTATCTTTATTTCTGGATTAATCTCAACTGCGGTTTGTCCATTTTATTAGTCATATCAAAAAAACTGTCAGTTCATTATGTTGCTCTCTATTGAATATGTTTTCTATGATATGGGTTCTTATCATTTGATTTTTTCTTCCTTTAAATTCTTTTTGGTTTATTTTACTGTTCTTTTTCTAAGGTCCTGAAATAAAAGCTTAGCTTCTTAAATTCTAGCTTTTTCACATCTCCTATACACATCTAAGGTTATGTATATATATTTTTCTCTAGCAACTGTTCTAGTTTTACTTTAAAATTTTTCATAGCATTTTCAGTATCATTCAGTTTAAAATAATTTGTAATTTAAGTTTCTATTTTATGTTACCGTTATTTATCTTATGACTTATTTCTAAGGGATTTTCTAAGTTCCCACTAACATGCACAGATAGAAATAGGTACAGTTGTGTTTTGCCGCTGATTCCTAGCTTAGTAACATTGGGATCAGAGAGCACATTCCATATAGTTTCAATGCTTTGACATATGTTCAAATTTACTTTATGGCCTAGAATGTGGTAAAAATGTTTGAAATATGTCATGTGTGTGCAAATAGAACGTGTATTCTGCGGTTGTTGGGAGAAGTTTTCTATCTGTGGCCACAGGTCGAGTCTGTGAGTTACCTACATGTACTGTCTCTCATACCCTTAGTGACTTTTTTCTCTGTGTGTTCCGTCAGTTATTGTAAGGTATGTGTTGAGTCCATGAATGTGGATTAGTCTAGTTTGTTTTCACTTTGCTAAGTTTTGCCTTTTATATTTTGAAGCTATTTTATCATATGCATACAGATTTCAAATGTTACATCCTGATAGGTTGAAACTTTGTTATAAAGTGGTTCCATTTATCTCCATGAACACTTTTTGTTATAAAACACATAATTTCTGATATTAATATACCTTTGATGGTCAGTTTTATGTGTCAGTGGTGGCTAGGCTGTCGTCCCCAGAATATCCAATGAAATATTAACCTAGGTGTTGCTGTGAAGATACTTTTGTTTAATAATTAAGGAATATAATCAGTTTTCTTTAAGTAAGAAAGATCATCCTAAGGGTAGTCCTGATTAAATCAGTGTAAAGAAAGCTTCAGAAAACAACTGACGCTTCTTTGAGGAAAAAGAAATTCTGCCTGTGGATTGTAACTTCAGTTCACGCCAGCGTCCTAGCTCGTACTTCGTGATAGCCTCCCTATGGTTTTGGGCTTGCCTAGCCAGCCCCCACAAAAGCAGAGCCAATTCCTTGCAATTAATCTTTCGGTATATATCCTACGGTTTGGTTTCTCTGGTGACCCTGACGGACAGAATACAATACTACATCAGTTTTCTATTGGTTAGTATTTGTACAATATGTCCTTTTTCCATTTTTTTCATACTCTGCCTTCCCTGTCATTATCTTTTACACAGATCTCTTGCAAACAACATATAGCTGCATTCTTCCCAGTCTGATTACACATGTATTTTATCTGTAGCATTTAATTCATTTGTGCTTAGAGTGATTTTTT
>CAUYRT010016464.1:0-13771 GCA_963574885.1 Lepilemur ruficaudatus | reverse complement strand
CAGGACATGCACCAAAAGCAAAGGGATAGCCTCAAAGCAGTGACGCCAAATATCAGACACACCTCAATGGATGGGAAATTTTCGTGATTCCTGGGTGAGTCAGATGATCTGTTGTTGCCCATATGATCAAAACCACCTTTGGTGAGAGTTATTCCTCTATAACTTAGGATAATAAGTGATATTGAATTATCCATTTACTTATCAAGTAATTATTGAGATCCTACTATGTGCTAGGCCTAATGGAACATTCTGGAGACATAAGGATGCCATTCAGGAGTTCACAGATCAGCAGTGACTCTATACAAGGAAAAATGGAAATACAGTGTGGTGAGAGCTGCAAGAGATGGCAACACAAAGGATTAGAAAACTATTTATTGGGTGGGCAACAGATCCAGTCTGGAACAAGGGCAAGGACAGAGGAGTTATGTCAGGGAAAATATAGTGAAAGGATTATGGGCCCACCAATTCTCTAAGTTTGGACTGCTTATGTTTCTCTGTCCTTTCCTAATTATTTTCTGTTCCTGTGTTATCAGTATGCAACTTTCCAACTTAACCAATATAAGTTTTCTTGATTACTACTTTAGAACACCACCACCACCAGCAAGAACAAAAAAGTTGAAAGGTTATCTAGCTAAGCAGCCACTGCTAAAAGATGTGTACTTTCTATTCAAATATGTTTTATATATTTTTAATAAGTGAATTTTGTTTCCTGACAGGTACAGGAAATGGTAGTTTGCTTTATGATTTTACTTCTCTCATGACACTCTAATAATTGCAGCCTAACATATAAATGTGAACTTCTCTGAGTGATCTTCAGGTCAATCTATCCCTTATCCCAATTTTAAGTTTCTACAAGATAAGGAAAAATGTGCTTTCAGAGAAACAGAAAGCTACCTTTGTCAAATCCTAGCTCTGTCATTTACTGGAGGTATAATCTTGGGGGAGTGACTTTTTTGGGCTTCAGGTTCCTCATCTGGTATCAAATAGGTTGACAATAAGTGCTAACAACAACAACTACAATGGTAAAAATAACTAAGATAAAATGATTCCATAGTCATAAGTAATGTGACAAGCCCAGCTAAAGAGCTGTCCCAAAGGAAGCTTTTGTGCAAAATTTAACTTAATATTTTTAAACTAATCCCCTTGTTCACAATATACTAAATTCATTGTAGAAACTGAAAATTTTAACAAAAAAAGGTTACTTAAGAATTCTCTTTTCACTACAATAAAACTCAACTTCTAAATCAATCGATCTTGATTCATATTTTGGTCCTTCCACAGATGAGAATTTCAAATGTGTTAAGTTTAGACTGGTAGTTTAGGGTGGTTTAAAATTGACTTCAAATTTGTGAGAATTTGGAGCTTGAACTTCTAGGCAATGCGTTAGCTTAACATCGTTATGCAAATGACTGTGCTTAGAGTATGAGAATGAGCAGGTTTTCTAAGGCTGGCATCCAGATGTTTGTTAAGACAGCTTTGGAGGGCTTTATTAGAAATGCCAGGGGTGGGCTTAGGGATAGGTGGTGGTGCTACAGCATTTGAGCCTCTATTTCAGGCAAATCAGCTTTAAAACACATTAACCTACATGAACCACTTCTGAATTCTAAAGATTTAAATGATTCCTTTGCACTCTACTGTGCCAATTTCACATTTTCTCCATCTCCTTCAAGGTATTAGGTTAAGAATTGAATCTTTGATTTTGTAGCTGCATAGCTTCTACCTATGTAACAACTACTTTGAGATTGCTATCTACATTCCTTTGTCTATACTATGACTCTGCCTTTGGGTGCTCACTTAGCTGCAACATTTCACTCTTGAGTCACATTCCCCTTACCCAGTCATCATCCTGTAGGTTACCACCATTAACTGCTGCTTTCCTATGCCTGGTTGTTCTTAATGATACTAACTGAGCTTTAGTCATATTGGCAAAGGTCCTTGTGTGTTTAGGGATAGGTAAGAGAAATTTGGATCAATTGCCACAAAGAACCAAGTTCTTATAGAGTTGATATATTTTAAAAAACAAAAGACCTGTGAGGTAGATAAGCAGAACACTTAGACTTTAAAAACAGTGCCATCCAATAGAACTTTCTATGATGATGGAAATATTCTATCTCTGTTCTGTCCAAAACAGTAGACACTAACCATATGTTTCTATTGAGTACTTAAGTTGGAGATAGTGAGACCAAGGGTCAGCATTTAAAATTGTATTTAACTCTAATTATTAATAATTAAATTGAAATACCCACATGCGGCTAGGGGCTACCACATTAGACAGCCCAGCTTTAAATAATCAAGCAAATAATGTAGAAATTTCGGTTTACATTGTCAGCTGTGGAGACATCATTAATGAGATGAAATGTCATTAAACTTAGGTGCCACCAACAAACTAACTCAAATGTGGGCATCAAGAATTCAACAGATGAAAAAAAATGTAGTGGATCACATGTGGTCATGCATTAGGCAACCTTATGCTAAATTAGAAAGTGTAAGAAATGAATAAGTGAGCCATTGTACCCAGGTTTTACAAAGACTACTTGGAAATTTTGGAATCAGACTCTGAAGCCAATCTAGAAGAAATTTTCTTCAAAGTTTTTGAACTCCTTCAAAATCTTAGGAAACTGCTGCTGAGCCATGGGAGATTCCCTTTTATCTCAGGAATTTAGTCTCTGCCTTCAGAATGGACAAGTTCAAGGGTCTTTTATGGGATGAATACCAGTAAAGCCAAGCATCAGTTGTCAGCATGACACATCATCATCTCCATGGACATTTGATATCCAGCACTAACTCCCTTCCCATGATTATATCAGTTCATATCATGACAGAGTAGTTTAAAGCTAAACAACAAGCTCCCCTCTGACTTTAGGCAAACAATTGAAATCTCTGATTCCGGAAAGTGTCCACCATTTTGTTGCCTGCCCAAGCTTCAAATCTCTGTGTCATCTCTAACGACTTCCATAATGTTATCCTACCTCCACTTCCTGTCCCCAACTCTACTGGTCCAAAGCTGTTTCACCCATGACCTAAGTTGTTACATAACTTAGGAGTCAAGGTGATCTGGGACTGAATCCGAGTTGTTCCATTAACCTATGGCATGACTTTGAGATACTTAATATCTTTAAAACCCTCATTTCCTCAACACTAAATGGGAGGCTAATAGTATCTACCTCAAGATATGATATAAGTAAAAGCATCTATACTGGCATAAAGCTTGACAGTTAGCAGGAATAAAACTAATATTGGTTCTTCTTCCCCTTCTTTTATTTTTAAATCTTTACTTTCTATTAAATTCCTTCATTCTGTCCTCTTGCTTAAATGCTATATAGATCCCCAAAACCATATCCTCATTCCACCTCTCTCCTCTCTCCCGAATTTGTATTTCCGACTGCTGGCCTGATGTTTCCATGTGGATGTCTAAAAGGTATCTTGAACCCTTAGCTCAAACCTACGCTTCCCTCAAACTTCCATATCTCAGTAAGTATTCGTTAAGTTTTCAGATCAAAATGTAAAGTTCACTCAGACTTCTCTCTTCTTCTCATATTCCAATCTCAGTTCTGCTCAATTCCTTTCATCTAGACTTTCAAAGCATTACCTAAATCGAGCCACTTCTCTCCACCACTACTGCTAACAGCCTACCACAAACGTGGACCTTGGTCACAGACCCTTAATAGATTCCCCTGCTTCTTCTCTTGGCCATTCCAGTCTGTTCTCCCCACAGCAGCCAAAATGGTCTTTGGAAAACATAAGTCAGCCTATGTCACTCTACTGCCTTTCTATTATATTTAAATAAACACTTCACCCTGTGCTGCCAAACCCCACACATTCTGACCTTGACTACAACTCCAACTTCACCTCCCACCATTCTCTGCTTCACTCTCTCTTGTGCAGTCTCATGGCTCTTCTCGTGTTTCCTTCAACAGATCAAACCCATGTCACTAGAATACCCTTCATCAAGAGCATTGGCTTATTCCATCACTCCACTCAGGCTACCATCAGAGCGTCATATTCCCAGAGAGGAATGCTACTTAGGACCACACTCTTTTTTTTATTCTGCTTTATTTTTCTATCATTACCTGGCATTATCATATACATTGGTTCTTTTGTTTATTTTCTACTTCCCATATTAGGATGTAAGAGCAGGGAATGTTATGTTTTTTCCACTTTGTTATTCCAACAATTAACCTGTGCCTGGCCCTTTGGAGGCACCAGTGAGTTAGGTCTGCTATTGGTATATTGAGATATTCATGCCTACAACTGTTGGGCTTTGAGGGTCAGGGACTAGAAGCTCCTAGAGTGACTGACTCAGGCAAAAGCCTGAGTCATCCTTTTTTCCTAGGGTACCATAAGCAGACTATCATTTTACGGCTATGCTATGGCATAGGAAAGTTGAGAAGGACTAGTTTGTATCATAGCAATGCCCAAGTTAGAAACCCCACAGACTTCTTGTTGCCCAGATTATAATCCACTTTGCCTAGAGTGACATCCAAGGCTCTCTGCCATCTGAGCCAATATTGTTTTATCTCCCACCCGAATAATTCCCTGCTAGGCAGCAAATACATCTTCTGCTTATGGATTTTGACTAATTCTGTGCCTGAACATCATCCACACCAGGCTTTAGGTGTTTAAATTTTTGCCCATCCTTCTAATAACATTCAGTGGAAATCAAGCAGGTGGGAGGGGGAGGAGGAGATGGGTAAATCCACACCTAACAGGTACAATACACGCTATCTGGGGGATGAGCACACTTTGACTCAAATAGTACAAAAGCAATTTATGTAAACAAAATGTTTGTACCCCCATAATATTCTGAAATTAAAAAATAAAATAAAAAAATAAACGTATGATGCATGGATTGGTAAGGAAACAAAAAATTATTTTTAAAAAGCTGATGGCCATATATAACCATCTGTATGAAACTTCTTGTGTTCATGCTGACCAACCGTTCAGCTCATTGCTTGGCACATAGTGAACATCTGTGGGTAGCATAGCATCCACTGCTTTTGTCTTTCCAGCATTCTTTCCTCCATCCGGTAAGAGTACCTTAATTTTCCCTTAGAGCCAAGGTTCTTAAACTTGAGCATACAACAGAATCTCCTGCAGAGTGTACACAAACACAGTTTGTTTGGCCCTACCCTCAGAGTTTCGGATTCAGTAGGTCTGTGATGGAGTTGGAGAATTTGCACTTTTAATAAGTTCCCAGGTGATACTGATGCTGCTGGTCTGAAAACCACTGCTTGAAGAAAACTGCCCTTCCCTGTTGCAAGCCACTTTAGAGAAACTGTCAATAACATGACCTGTCCTCCATTAACCAAGGGTGTGGCAAGGGCTGACCCAAGCTGAGGTCATCTGATACTCTTAGAAATGTTAACATTGAGCTCAGAAGCCCAAGGAAGATCCAGATAGATAATGTGGCCCTTGTCTGGAGGAGGAAGAGCCTGTCCACTTGTTTCTGGTTTCAGGGCTTCATTTCCAAGTGAGGTCCATGGCCTAGCAAAATCACCCCTTCTGAGAGCTTGGTAGAAATGCAAAATCTCAGGATGCACTTCAGACCTTCTGAATTAGAATCTGCATTTAAGGAAAAAAAATAATAATTTTTATGGACGTTAAAATGGAAAAGACTACTCTGGAGGCCAGGCCGTTCAGCTCTCCATTGATTCCAACACTCACCGCTTTCCCTCTCAGTATATTTTATTTTTCACTGAATTGCTTAAAATGGCTTTATGCAGCTGGAGACCAAAAAACCCTAACTAGTATGGCACTGAATAAAAGATGGGAATTTGTGAGCATGTAATTTGTGTAACAACTCTGGTGTGTGCTTCGCAAGGACAGATGAGGAAAATAAGCCAAAGGGGAATTGAGAACTTTCCAGTTATTCAACCTGTAAGTGATGGACCAGAGATGGAAGCCCAGGTGGACTGACCCCAGAGGCCTGCTCAGGTCTCTGCACTGTATACACCACTCACTCCCTATGTTAGCTGCTGTCATTATGGGAACCTAAGGAGCATGGATGATCACAAAGCTGTCAGGGGCTTTCCAGATCATCCAGCACCACTATCTCAAGTGGAAAAGAGGAAGCAGGGGTCTCCAGCAGAGGACACACTGAACCTCATAGCCAGCTAGCCCCAGAGTCACCACAAAAATGCACATTTCACGATGGCCAATAGCACCTCTTGCCTGAGCCTTACAAAGTTCCCTTGATAGCAAGAGACATGCCCAATTGGAGGTCTTTGGAGTCATTCATCTTTGATATGAAATTGATATTTATCAATAACTTATAGAACCTGGGCTTCTAATCCTTCAATCTTCACATCCATTTACTTAGTGTTTCCCTGACCAATGCAGAAATGAGAAAAGAAAGACAGGAATATTAGAATGTTAATGCAATAATGAAAAAAATCAGTTCCTCCTAAAGCTTATATCAGCTGCAAATGAAGATGCTATACACAAAACCATGCTTAAATCTGTAGCTCTGTCATTCTATTGTTAATCAATATACCATTCATGGTCCTTTTTATCTTAGATCATTCTTTTTTACTGGCATTACTAGATTAACATTATTAACACTCCAGTTTCATAGCCTTCACTCTAATTATTGAATGCAATTTTTATGTAAGGTAATTCTCAACTTTTAAAGCATTGCTATCTCTGCTAAATGGCAGGGATTTCTTTCTACACCTGGTGCTTTCTTGGAATATGATCCACACTTATTAAATATGTGCTGTTCAAGTGCTTTTGTGCACCATTTTTTGCAAAGGTCTGAGGTGTTACTTTTATAAGTTTGGGTCTATACAAATAGGAGACAAGAATATGCTGGTGGAAAGCCCAAAGTTTTCTAAATGTAGATGAGCACAGATTAAGAAAGCAGTAATTAATTTCCTTTGACCTCAAGCTGAAATTTCTTTCTAAAGCTGTCATAAAGAGAAAGAGGCCAGAGAGGAGAAGTGAGACTGTGTAACAATGCAATTAAACCCTTGTAATGAGGTCGGGCCTTGGACTTGTTGCAACTGATATCATTATAGCAGTGAGAAGGCACTATATGGATGGCGGGATTTTTTTTAATTCATGCTTTATTTTTAACTCTTTAACACCAGATATTTACTTCTTTGTAAGATAAATATATAGGCATTATATACATATGTAGAAAAACACAAATTGCACTTTATTTTGGGAGAAATATTCAATTGGCTCAGGCAGGTAATCTTTTGTGTGCAAAGCAGGAAAGTATCAATAACCACAGCATAAAGAGTTCAGGATTCAGAGTCAAGACAGTTAATTTGCACCATGGCTCTTAATTTACAGGTGTCTCCAATGAGCTGAGGCCAAGGACTAGGTTGTAGGGCTTTGGTCTTGAGTCTCCTACTAAATAGCTGTGTGACCTGAGGCAGGCCCCTGAATGTCTCTGAGCCTCAGCTCCCTCATTTCAAGTGAAAAGGATACCATTTACTGTTGTTTTTTTTTTTTTTCTTTATGGTCTATCTCATAATTGATGGGATCAATTTGATGTAAGTTTGTAGACTATTATGCATAAGTCAGTCTTGTTCTCTCTGCAAATATTTATATCTATTTGAGGCTGCAGGTATATGTCTAAGACTTCTAGTAGTTCCAATAGGCCTTACATTGCTGTGATTAAGAGCATAAACTCTAAAGTCAGATTGCCATGGTTTAAAAATTGCTTTTTCATTAAGCAGTGTGAGATAAGCAAGTTACTCAATCTTTCTATGCTTCAGTTTTCTTATCTATAAAGTGGGCATGCTAATAGCATTTACTTCATAGGGTTTTCATGAAGATTCAAAGACTTAATGGATGAAAAATGCTTTGGAGAGAGTTTGGCCATATAGAAGGGTTAGCTCATTATTATTTATCTAAACTGTTCTATTCTTAGAGAATCTGAGAGTGACAGGTTCCACCGAACTTCCCAGAGAAAATGACACAAGGAAAACACTCCTTTAGATTAGAAATAAAAATGCTTTGATGTCTACCTCGTATAATCAAGTTGCAAACCTCTCTGTTGGCTATAAAAACAGAACTGCCAACATTTTAAATTGCATGTGGGCTTACCCAGAAGGAAAATGTATGGATAGAATAATTTTATCGACATTCTATAAATCAATAAATGTTATGGAGTACACAGAGTCAGGAAACATAAATGAGTAAATATTAATAAACATGATGGCACACCTTCCAATAATACTCACCTTCCCTCATTGCTTACTGCTCACCCAGTGGGTTTCCAGATTTGTCGACATCTTCATTTATGAAGGATTTATGAAGGAGCTATGAAGGAGCTTATAAACCAAAAAAACTGAAAAATGTTTGACCAGAACAAAAATATTTGAAGAAAACAGACATACCCCAAGCACCTAAGGTGACTTGATTACTCTGGTAGAATAGAAGACTGACCTCAGTGCCTCCTGGTAGCCATGAAGTAAGAAAAAAATAATAATAAAGAAATCTTAGGTTGAACAATTCTTGCATCTGATGAAAGGAAATGTGTAATTCCCTCCATTTCATCAGTCACTTTTTAGAAAATATTTATTCCATGTTTATCACACACTGTATGTTGTGCTTGCTGCAAAGGATGTGAAGAATGAAGTCTAGGTTAGGCCTGCAAGAAGCTTGCAGTCTGCAGGCAAACACATTCCTGGCTCTGAATTCTGTTAAGAGCATGAATTGATTACAGGGATCTATAAGAAGAATAAAATTATGGATAGATTCTTCAAAACAAGATTTCTCAAATGACATGAAGCTTTATTCAAATGTTAATTAATTTTAGATTGCCTCTCTGAAACAGCTGTTGTTATAACACTAAGTCTTAACACCATAAAAACCATTCGACAATGAGCTAAGATAATGCAGGAATCAATCAGGGTGCAACCAGGAAAACAGAATGATGATTTAAAAACAGAAATGGTTCACAGGCTATGTAAAAGCCTAGAAGACCAACCAGAAATGGGGAAGTAGCCCTGGCATTAGCAAAAACAGAAAGCCATTGTTGCTCCAGCACTGGAGAGAGAGAGGGAGTAAGTGGTCACTTCAGAGAAGCCAGAGCCACAGAAGAATGGCAGCGGCTCCTGGAGTTGTCACTCAAAGCAGAGAAGGAGGGAGAGAAATACTATTGCTCCTCCCTCCCTCCTCCAACCTCCTGCTGCTGCCTCCTGTTGGCTGAACCCCTCTAGAAGTCATCCGACAAGAGAACCAGTAAAATGCAGCCTGAGATACAGAACTGAGCAGGGAGGAGGGAGAAATAACCCCGGACCACTTGGTCCTGGGAATCACATGTGCCTACTTTCTGATCATCTTCCACATAAAGAGCTTAGATAACTGAGATGCTCGATATCAAATGAATCCATGTGGCTTTGGGAGTGTAGTCAATTTATGGCAGAGACTTTGTCATTTGAAGAATTTCTCTTATTAATTAAAGAGGGATTTTATATTTTTGGTATCACACCTAGCAGTGTAGGGGTAACCTATTGTGAGAATTTAGAACGCTAGCTGGTCTTGTCACCCAGGTACAAACTAGTTCTCTTCCATATAAAGTTTGGCCATTTTGTTTCTCCTTTAAAAGGCATTTTTATTCCAATCAAGTACTTGAACACATAGTAAGTTAGAGTCCTAAGGCTCTGCATTATATATGGAAGAGAAGATACTGGCCTGAGAAAATTTAATAGTAGATATTTCTAATGTACCTCGTTAGCCCCTGATTAATTTCACAAGTTCTATTGTGCTTTTGCATCATGCCAGATCTTGACAACATAGCAGAGAGCAGCAACAGACACCCAGCAACAGTCCTCGACCCTACAGAGATTTTGGTCAAGAGACAGAGATGGACTTTAAACAAATAAGCACACATATTAAATAAATAATTATTAAATGTGATTAGAACCATGGATGAAAGTATGCCATGAGAATTATAACAAAAGAATATAGTTAGACTGTGAATCAAAAGAACCTCTGGGTTTAGCTGGGTTGATCCCAATCTCCATTTTGTGAATCATTGAACCATGTAACAATATTAAGGAAAAATTTTGAAAACCAGAAAAGTCACCAATGAACACATTTGTCTGACACAGTTATTTGTATGTTTAATGGTTTCTCACCTTCAATTGTTTTGAAGAAAATATTATTTTATATTGATAATCTCAGCTCATTCCAGAAATGATTTAATGTTGATATACTTGCAATCATATTGAACATACAATGCTATAATTCCAATTTTAACTAAATATCATTATGTATGTATATCCACATATCTTCATGCTCTGTAGAATCACAGCTTTTAATTAATTAATTCAGCACACATTCCCTGAGACCCTAGCATGTGTCAGGCCTTGGGCTCGATTTTGGCTCAAAGGCAAATGAAAAGTCAGGCTTGGTTTTGCCTTTAAGGAGGAGCTCATACTCTGGTTGACACAAAAAACTTTGATGAATGTCTGGGTTATAAGTAATTTTCTATTTCTCTATTAAGTTGTTTTCAATTATGTATCAATTCACAGAGCTTTCCCCTTCTATCTTCCCTCTCCATTCAGGAGAAATTCTTAAGAGAGAGGCTATTGCATCCAAAGATATTATCAATTTTATAATTCTTAATTATTAGTACAATTTACAAGGTTACCACTAATATATAGGAACATACCATCAATAATTCCGGAGTTGGTTTTCTTTCAGTTGGCATTATATTTCACATACATAATCTCATCATTGATTTAAATTGAGTTAACACATTGCATTAGGAGTGTGTCTTAGTCCGTTTTGTGCTGCTGTGATAGAATATCTGAGACTGGAAAATGTAAAATGAGCAGAAATTTATTTGGCTCACAGTTGTGGAGGCTGGGAGGTCCAAGAGCATGGCACCAGCGTCTGGCAAGGGCCTCATGCTGTGTCATCCCATGGTGGGAGGCAGAGGGCAAGAGACGGAGAGAGAAAGAGAGCAAGAGAGGGCCAAACTTGTTTTTAAAATAAAGCCACTCTCTGTGTTACTAACCCACTTCCATGATAATGACATTAATCAATTCATGAGGGCAGAGCCTTCATGACCGAATCACCTCTCATTGAGTCCCACGTCCCAACACTTTCTTACTGGGGATTAAGTTTCAGTTTCTAAAACATGAACTTTGGGGGACACATTCAAACCACAGCAGAGTTTGTTTTCTATTTATTATTTGTTTCTCCTCCTAGAGTCTATGTGAGTCTGTGTCTTTCTTGTATATTGTTTTATCCCTGACACCTCATTACTGAGCCTCGAACACAGTAGGTGCACAATAAATTGTTCAGTGAATTAATGAAGATAACTCTCTGGACCAGTGGTTCTCAACCTCAGCCACCCACAGAATCACCTGAAGAGGTTTTCAAAATCCTAACACCCAGGCCACAGCCTAGATCAGCTAGATTGGAATCCAAGAGAGTATGATCCAGCTGTCAGTCTTTTTTAATCCTATGTGATTCCAGTGTGCAGCCAAGGTTGAGAATCTCTGTCCTAGAGCCTCACTATTCAACATGTGGTTGAAAGACCTGCAGCGTCAGCCTCCCGAGGAAACTGGATAGAAATGGCAGAATCTCAGGCTCCACCCAGACCTAATGCACCTGAATCTGCATTTAACAAAACCTTCAGGTAAAATCTAAAAGTCTGAGAAGCACTGCACCATGTGACTTTTCCGACAATTTTAAACCAATTCATTTAGCTGCAGCTTGATACTAAAACCACATCGTTGCATGAAAGAGACTTGTCTTCTTTCTAAGTGAGCAAGAAAACTACAAGTTGACAATTCTCCAACAGAGGTTTTCTTTGCCAGTCTATTACACGTGTCTAAATCCCCACCTCTTCTGGGAGGGGGAGAAAAGTCAAGGCAGTGATCCCCAACTGGAAGAGCTAGAGTAGGAAGTTCCCATCTGTGGCAACTGTGGACATTGAATACCAGGGAAGGGCCAGAGCTGAAAATTGTGATGCATAGCTAAGGTCCAAAACCATGTGGGGGATGGACATGCTTGTAGCTCTGACTCGGGTGGTTCAAAGGCAATATATTAATATGTAACCCAAATGTTTGTACTGCTGTAATATTCTGAAATTTAAAAAAAGAAACTTCCAAATCCTAAATATGGGATCCTCTCTCTACTTACACCACAACTACAGAACCATTCCCACTTTGAAGAGATACTTTGGAATATTTACTGTTAATTTAGCAAGCCCTTAGCAAGCAAGTCTCAGGAGTAGACAGCCACTTCTTAGTCTCTTTTCCATCGCACACTGAAATGTAAGGTGCTGTCAAGCCAGGATTGCATCTATTATTAATATTTAGCACTCCTCTGTGAAAGGTTTCTTTTACATTGCAAATGTTCAGAGTCCTCCTTAGGTCTTCCTCAGTTGACCCTTTTCCTTAAAACAAGCCATCAGGCTTAACACCGTGATTAGTATTCAGGGAAGTAATGAATGGTGCTGAGATGTAAATGGACAAGGAGAGCACCTTCTATTTTGTAAAATAATTATCCAGCCTAATAATTATTTCCATGACTCTTTTTGATTGATTGAGAAAGGGCAAGTGGAAGCTGAGAATTGTCTTTTCAGATCTAAATTCAGGAAGCAGAGACCAAAAACAAGGTCTCCCTTTAAATGGAAGTGGCAATAGGCCATTCTATTTTGATGTGGCCGAAGGCTAGTTTACACACATTTGTTTGCACTTTCAGCTTTTGTTCACTGGTAAAGAATTACATCTTGGTGGAGGCCAAGGTAGAGCCCCCTACTTCCAAGTTGTAATTCCAAGAGCCAATGTATATTATAAATTCGAAAATGAGACCATTGTCACCTCACTGCACTGTGCTGGTAGATACAGTGTGAAGAATTTCAGGGAGGAAAAGAAAGTTTTTTTTTTTTTTCTCAGTTAACTATAGATTTTTCATACCTTCATATTTAGGCTGCCAGAAAAATGCAGAAGAACAGCGTTAAAATGTTGTTTTACTAAACCTGGATTGAGTGTGCCCACACTGCTTTCCTTTGTCACCCTTACTTAGAGCTCCTTGGTTTGTTTTGCTTTTAATTTCTGTAAGAAACTAAAGCTAGAATTTCTTAGGAAAAGAGAAATGAATATGATTATGGACGTCATACAGTGTCCTTGGATAAGTTCTTTACTGTGTCAAGAATAGCTCATCAAACCTTCGATAATAGGAAAGATTACTAATGACGTTGCACTTCTGTCCTTACTCATGATTTATTTATTTTTTTTAATTCAGCATATGATGGGGGTACAAATGTCTAGGTTACGTTCGTTGCCTTTCCCTTCCTTCCCACCCAGAGACAGAGCTTCAAGCATGTCCATCCCCCAGATGGTGCACATCGCACTCATTATGTATGTATATGCCCATCCCCCAACCCCCTCCCATCTGCTCGAGTCCCAGTAAATGTTATTCCTATATGTCCACTTAGGTGCTGATCAGTTAATACCAATTTTCTGGTGAGCACATGTGGTGCTTATTTTTCCATTCTTGGGATACTTCACTTAGTAGAATGGGTTCCAGTTCTACCCTGGAAAATACAAGAGGTGCTATATCACCATTGTTTCTTATAGCTGAATAGTACTACATGGTATGCATATACCAGGTTTTATTAATCCACTCATGTAGTGATGGGCACTTGGATTGTCTCCACATCTTTGCAATTGTGAATTGTGCTGCTATAAACATTCGAGTGCAGGTGTCTTTTTTATAGAGTGTCTTTTGTTCTTTTGGGTAGATGCCCAGTATTGGGATTGCTGGATCAAATGGTGGATATACTTTTATCTCTTTA
>CAUYRT010016462.1:0-47248 GCA_963574885.1 Lepilemur ruficaudatus | reverse complement strand
GTATATTTTCTTTATCCATGAGAGTAACTCTGCTGAACTCACCTTCATAGGTGAAATGGTTGTGGTGAGAATGCTAGATCTATGGAACAAAATAGTTTTGAGAAATTTATTTGAATGAAACTCAGCATTTCAATTGTAAACTAGTGATATCTAGGTTTGAGAAATCTATCCCTACTTCAGCATTGTAGAATAGAATAAACTGTTTGAAATTAGTTGAGACCAGAAATGTAAGATCAGGAGTTGGTTTTAAGGAAGATTGATAAATTTAGTTTTGGATATGGTGCTTTTTAGTGTATAACACATGTCAAGACACATTAGAAGTCTTTTTACCCCCAACAATGAGGCCTGATTGCCAGCTGGGCAGTGAATGACCCAATTCTATGTTCTCTTTCTCAGAGTCTGCTCCCTAGGAGCAAAGGCTCCTAGATTGGATTTCTTAGGAGCAGAATCTGAGACAGTTTTCTTGTGCAAGTAACTTATTAAGAAAATGTTCTCACAAGAAATCTCAAGGAAGTGAGGGAGATGGGATAGGGAAGGCAAAGAAGTGAAGCAGTCTGGTCTGAATTGTGGTACAAGTTACATCACAGAATTTTATGTTTGTATGTCTTTGTTTTATGTTTTGCTTAGTGGAAAAGAAGAGCTATTTTATTTTGTATCCTCACTTGCTCATTCATTGGCTGTGGGTTAAGGAGGATCATGAGTCATAATTTTACAGGCACCTCCAAGCAAGGCATCACCTGCCTCACCTTCAGCTCAAGGGCAGTGCTCTGGAGAACTTGCAAGTATAAGCGGCAGCTTCTCCAGTTGTAAATGGTGTATAAAACCAGCAATATTATCTGCTACATGGCCCCAAACATCCTACTTGATGTAGCCTTAAAATTATAATATACTCTCATTTCTTCCCACTATAACAATTTACTTTTCAATATAGCTATAATCCTTCATAGTTATATGCTGTTTGAGGTAGGCATAGTTATTATATCCTTTATTATTTGTCCTGAGACATATAATAACCTTTTCCTCTAATATACAACATGAAAATATATATGTCATTGATACTAAATGCCAAACCTCAAAAATTCTAAACATATATTTCTGATAGGAGAAAATATACTTCTCTAACCTTTGTATTGAAAGTTTTAGTTACTACCATAATAAACTCAAGGTCAGAAAATTTGCGTATTTAACAGAGATATTTTAACTTAATAATTTAAGAAGGAAATATCAGGGGAAAATAATTTGGGAAATATTTGGTTACTTAAAATCATCTTTCTTTAAAGAGGTCATGTAGGAATTGAGGGAAGAATGACATATTAAAAAAAAAACTCTGCCCAAGATTAATTCAAATTTTGTTATATTAATTTTCAACTTTATTATCATTATTAAAGCTATAATGCTTATTACATCATAACATAGCAGGCAGTGTATAAATATCAAAGGAAGAGACTTAAAAAAATCATATTACATCTTCATGGTCCCTACTAAGCACATTGAAATATGGGACAGAGTTTAGTTCTAGCAAGAAATTGGTGTCTAGCATGCTTAGCAGGGCATGTGAAAGGATATGCATTATACTAGCTTGATCAACATAGTTAAGGTTAGAGGAAAACTTATCCATACACTAAGAGAGAAAGAATTATTTCACACTTGGTCAAACTGTTGTATCCTTATTACTTAGAGTGATATTTGGCCCCTAGAATCTTTAAATAAATGAACAGATAGAACTCAGATTCCTGAGTTCCATTGGACATCATGTCTACAATAGCAGAAGAAATTCCAGACTCTCTTTCAACTTCTCACTACCTCTTAAATGCCTCCTTCTCCGGTATGGAAGGAACCAACATTTTTTCCATGCAGGGTTAAAGAAAGACATTGTACTTCACCATTTATATATGTAATTTCACTAAATTTTTAGAACAGTCTTTGTTAGATAAATACTGTAATCTATTACAAAGACAAAGAGATGAATACTAGAAATACAAAGTAGACAAAAGAGAGTCAAGATGGCTATTCTTATACTAAAATTCATGCTAAAACAGTAGCAAAATAAAGCATCTCTAGTTTATATGAATGCATTCTCTCTCTCTCTCTCTCTGTCTCTCTCTCTCTCTCTCTCACACACACACACACACACACACACACACACACAAAATGTTTCCAACTCAGATGTATCAGCCATGGAAATAGGTTCTGGCATATAGCCAATGCTTAAAAGAATTTGTATAGCAAGAAAAACACTTTTGGGCAATAGGCCAACCTAAATTTTAATATATTCAGCTTCCTCTCCGAAGAATCAGTGTTGGTACATGGTGTACTGAATTATGTGCTCCAAGCATATGCTTGTATTTCCTATGCCTGCTGATGTGGGGAGATACAGAGAGAAAGAAAACAAGATGCTTCAGGAAGAGAGTTACATAACATTGGCAAAAATGACCTGAGAATCACGATAAGCATAATTTTTGTAAATTATAACAGTTTGGAAATTATGATTATAATACCCATGAGAGTAGTACTAGGTTCACACAACTTAAAGAGGATTGCCTAGAAAATTCAGTAAGTTCTGGTATAACATGAAATAATCATGTTTAAATTCCTGTCTGTCAGAGGGACTATATAACCAGTCTTCTCACTCTGTACATCAGAGTCTTACCTCTAATGTATTCAGGAAGGTCCCATTAGGTGGATAGTGTTATATATCAGCTATACACTGAATAAACCCTTCCCAAATATTACTTTTCTATCTCTATCTATCCATTGTGGATATAGTAAGAGTGACTGAACCCTCCCTGTGAATGAAGAAATTAGTGCAATATATTTATTTTTTTATTATGTGTGTGTTCATATAATAAAATACGACATATATAGTAGATTCTGATATGAGTCCTCAGTTGCTTTGTAAAGAGCTAAGAATTATTTTGTTTATTTTTTTTTAATTTTTAAGATATAAGATCTTCTCACTTTGTCACCCAGGCTGTAGTGCAGTGGGTGATCATAGCTCACTGTAGCCTCAAACTCTTGGGTTCAAGTGATCCTCCCAAAGTGCTGGGATTACAGGCGTGAGCTACTATGCCTCGTCAAGAATGCTTAACTATTGACAAGTGATAGTCTGTGAGCGTGAACTCTGTAATATCATATTTTTGCTGCTGTTGTTTCAAGCTCCTTAGTATTTTGCCTCCACTTATATGCTTTGTTTGTCAGCAGTTTCCACATAGGAAAAATATCATAAGTCTTAGTGAATTTCAAAAATAAGCATTTTATTTTTCAAATACATCTCTCTCGGTCAGTTGGAGTGGCTCATTAGACTTATCATTTGTTTGTTAGGATTTTTAATCCATAATATGGCCTCAAATATTAAGCCTACCTGTTAACTTATTAATCAAAATACCTGGATGGTTTTATAGCTATCTGTCTCTTTCTTATTCATGTACCTGTGTCCATATTCTTTCTTTCTCTTACTGTTTCTTTCACAGAGTAATAAGCATGAGTGACATTTTAAAAAGTAATTTCCCTCTCTTCTTTCTCTTACCTTCCTTTCATCAAAACCTGGGTTCAAGAAGGGAGCTAATATTGACCCTTTACAAATCATACAGTAAGGTAACTGTGATTCTATATTGTATTGGCTCACTTGTACATTTTCTCTTCTGAGCAATGAACTCCTTTGCAGTAGGTACTACATATTAGTTATCTTATATTACTCTTTTCAGGATCCAGGAGCATGCCTCTCAAATTTTAATGTGCATAAAATCTCCTGGGGAAATTACTAAAATTCAGACTCTGATTCAGTAAGTCTGGGCTTGGGCCTGAGATTCTGTTTGTCTTACAAGCAGTCAAGTGATACTGATGCTTCTGGTTCACAGATCACAGTTTGGGACAGAGAGACAAAATTTCATTTTATAAATAACTATAAATAAATATGGCACCCCTGCTTGTTATATCACCACTCACCCTAGTATTATATTTTAAGATATGTTACTTAATTTAAATAGAAGACTTGAGCCCATGGTAAAGCAATTAAATATCTAATGAAAACGTGCAAACATGTATTAGGGTGTGTGTGTATGGAGGAAGGAAGCATAGTCTTGTTTCCCTACTGTCCACAAATCACAAAACATAACATTCTCTTAGTCTATTGTATTTAAAGAAGTTTTTCCAGATAGAAAATACTACTCTTTGCAAAAGCAATTTCTTATGAAAGACAAACTAATTCAGTCATTTCTAAATGTTCTCTAACACAAATTAAGGTTTAGTTAGTATTATTTACATGTAAAACTTTCTTTAGTCAAAAGGGAACTTTGCATCTTTGGCATAATTTGCATAAGTAATTCTCCCTCTTAGAAGACTACTCAGTTCTAGATTCATTGCTTTCTCCTGTAACCATGATATCTATAAGCTTATCTTATGCCTAAGCTCATCAGGTAAATGGCCATTCTTGGTTCTCTTATAGCTTTTACAGTTTCTTTATCCTTTTTCATATGATATGATCTCAGGGTGAACATTAGATTAAGGGTGGCTATAAGACTCATTGAAGCCTTTAAGATACTTAGGAAATTCTCCCAGTGAAACAAAGGGCTTCTAAATATTTCGAGCCTAATCCCCAAAATAACTATAAGTCTGTCTAGAGTGTGTCACATATGGTATTTTAGGCTTGCCTTTTATTCATTGAGTGAAATATAATCTGATAAAAAACCCAAAAAATTTTAAGGGACGTGTATTGGCCTGGACTAAGAGAGACTGATACATAAAAAATTAAAAGAAGGCCTTTGGACTCAACTTTCAATGGAATTACACAGGCTGAAAAAGCTACTTAACAGCAAGCATGGGCCACTTCTCCTGCTGAAAGAAGAATATGTTAGAATGTGCAGCCAGAAACCACGGCAACGAATGGGATAGGGAGACACTGTCAGAAAGGAGAACTGAGCCCTAATCAAGTATTATTTTCTGATCACAGAGAAGGTGATCTACTAATGTGTGCCCAGAAATATTTCAAAAATGCTATGGCCCTGTGATTGTTACATGCCTGTTAATCCTCTCCTTTTAAATGATTATATCTATTGCCAGCTATCTGCCATTGTTTTACCCTAATATGCTGGTTGTATATATATCATAAACTCATCTTTCTTAAAGTTCTCTTGATCAGAGGAACTATACTCACATGTCAGCAATAATGAAGCCTTATTTATATTTGAACTTAATTTAGAATATTAGGTCCTAGATTTAAATCCTAATGAGTAGTGGGGAAATACTTGTTTGAGGTTTTGGAATAGGAGTAAGTATACTTTGCCTATAGGAGGAAAGTGAATGATTTGTGGCCAGAAGATGTTTGGAGATAGATTCATTTTTAATGCCTATAACTTCTTTCAAATTCTTTTCATGAAAAGATAAAACCACTTTCTCAATTACTTGAATCCGGTCTTGATCACATGGTTTGATTTTGTAGCAAGAGTAGAATAACCAGAGGCCTAAGAAGTATTTTGTTTAGGCATTAGAGTATGCATTCTTTTATTTCTTACAAATACTCCCTCACCATGTGGAGAAACTTGAGCTCTAGGGTAAGAGATTATGTGGAGAAAGAGACTCCAGCTATACCTTCCAAGCAAGTTTATTGGCTGAGACCCCAGACGTGTGAATAAAGCCAGGCAGGACCACACAGCATCAACTGAACTAGTCCGGACCAGAAGAAGTTATCAGCTAATCCTCAGACTTGTGAGAAATAATAATTTATTTTTGTTTTAATCACTAAGTTTTGGGGTGACTTTTAAGAAATAAAAGCTGATAACCCTGCCTTGTTATCAAATAACTATTTCAAAACCACTTCCAAATGGGTTACCAAGGCCCTAAAATGTATACACTCATTTCCTACATTCATGGCTTATCCCTTATTACCTTCAACATAATTTTGATAAGCTTGACTACTTCTGGCCGTGGGGAATGGATGCTTGTTCCATCCACTCAGTGTAGCAAGCAGGGAGATGCACAGGCACAGGCATCATTTTGGTGATTCAATTAAAACCAGTAGAATTGAGGCACACAGAGTAAATGATCCATTTGTCTTATAATCAAGAATTATGATTCTACCTTATAGGATTGTTGAATATAGAATTTGGGCAACGTCTCATGTGCAGAAGACGTTTTAACATGCAGTGAGTATGATTCCAATAATTTGTGTTTATAATGCCTCTGTGACATCAATAAAAGGTAAAGTTTTTATCAGCATTTGTGAATTTGAAGTTACAATAGGTTTTAGTGTGTTTTACACTAATTTCCTTATTTAATTGATTTAAAAACTGACACCTAGCATGTTAAGGAGATTATATCTTAATCTGTATTCATAGCAGTATCAACATATTTGATTCTGAGCCCAGTACTATAGGGGTACTATATCAGCCTTCTCTACCTAGCAATATGAGGGTTTATAAAGTTCATTTCAGAAACATTTTCCACCAAATGTTTAATACAATGATTTAATGGCACTAAAATTATTAAATTTCAGTGAAACTTTTAGTTGTGTGCAAGTCTAGGCAAATAAAACACTTTTTTTTTATTATATATGGTCAAAATTAAGATCACTTGCCCTTGTAATTAACATATCACTTTTAGTGAAAGGTGTGTGGCAGAATCTAAATTTCTCAATCTCATAGAGTCTGATCTTTTCTTAACCTCCCTAAAAGTGAAAAATACCATGAATGATAGCTTCCTCCTTTAAAAGATGAAAGGCAGAAGCATTTCTTGGGGAACAGACAACAAATATATATAGAGAGAGTATATACACACACATGCACACACACAAACACATGTGTTTGTATATATATATAAAGAATATATATTTTGTATGTACATATGTGTATATGTGTGCATATCTACACACACAGAGAATATATATAGTTTGTGAAAGAAGATGTAAGTAGGATGGGGCCACATAGAAAGAAAATGTGCAGAAAGATCCTAAGAAAGAAGAATTGGGAAAAGGGACAGACATGCAGTTTTGATGAGGAAGAGATCTATCTTTCTTGAGTCTACGTTAGATGTCAGATGTTATGTAATATTAGGAAGAAATGGGGAAAAGTGATGATTTTTGCAAGTAATTATGTATTTGGTTATTCCAATTAGGGCATTGATGAGGAAGAACTTAAACAAATGCTATAAACCTAAGTAAGATAGTTTCAGTGTCACTTGAAAATTTCATGGTATTGATGTTGTTAGACATTGAGAGTTGCTATCTATGAATAACAAAACAGTACACACACCAAGCAGTACATGGCTCCTAGGTACAGGAGTAAATTACACTCTTAAAAATATTGACTAAATAGCAATGAATTAGCTAATTTCCATATATAAAAGTCACCAAGAATAATGCATAAACAGTACTTTCAAGGCTAAAATAATTAAATTGTATCCTTCAGAGAGAATATTAATTTGCTTGACCAGGAACAGTTTATTACTGTTTAATTCCACATATTAATAGCTGAGTGAATACTGTGTAATTATGCTTTAGTTGGGACTCAATGCATCCATTTATCATGGAAGGTAAGGGTTACTTATGAAAAACTCAGGGCAGGGCTTAAAACCAACAGGACACATTTTTTTAAAGCCATGTTTCAAAAGATTGCAAATTTTCTGCTGCTGAAGTTTTATCCAAAGAAGACGAACATTTAACATTGCTGTGTTTTCACTCCCATTTCATCCCATTAATGAATTATTTTAATGAGGATGAGATGTTGATTAGATATAATGACTGCTAATGATCATAGCTACTAAATTTAGCCAGATGTTAAGGGATTTATTAAAAAGAAAACCTGTAATAAATCTCAGGAGAAGCTAGTGAGAGAAAGTCAGAGCCTTCTGTTTTCACTATGACAATGAAATAACTATGACCTGAAGAAGCAAACCGATGTCTATGGCATGTGATTTGGCTCACACACAGTATGGAAATAACTGTGGGTTACAATGCTTTAAAATTTGAATACAAAATATTCTTTGAAGTGTTAAAAAACTGAAGGAGATGAGGGTTTTCAGAGCAGAAGAAAGAGTGCTTGGATTTCCATCATGTATTTGTTTTAGAGCTACAAGTATCTTCATAGATGCATTAGTCCAACCCCACCCTGTGAAGTTGCTAATTCATCCAAAGCCAAATAGGGCATGTTGAAATTAAACCCAAAGTCTGTGTTTTTACTTTCCACATAGCCTTCTAGAGTTTGGGGAAATTTCAGATGTATTTAATTCAACAAGTTCCATTTAATTCAGTTTTATGTCTTGTGTATTTATGTGGAAGCACAGTAGTAAGCACTGAATCATAATTCATATAAAGAAATACCTGTGCCACTTTAGCTATTTTAGTAATTCAAACAGAGAACAAAAAGATGGTTTACCATCCATCAGAGATCCAAAATCAATACGTTTGAATATGAACTCAACAACACATGGTTACCCCACAATCCTTTTGTAATAGGCTAACTGCTATAAGAAAACCCTAAACTCCATGACTTTAACCCATTAAGATTTAATACTCATTCACATCACAATCCAATGAGGGGATTAAGGAGCGGATTTTTCTTATGGTGATTTAGAGACCCAGACATCTTCCATATAATGGCTTTGCTAATCTACTAGGGCATCAGAGACTTCCACTGGATTAAATATTGATTATATATAATGACAGCTAGTAATCTTATCTGTGAAATTAAGGCAGATGTTAATTTATAGTTTAAGATACCTTAGTTGGTCAGTCTTTTCTGTAATAGGCAGAAGAACAGAAATAGCTTAGGGATTCACAAAAGAGATTTTAAGGACCATGGTCTGTAAGTAGCATATGTCACTTCCTTCCACACTCCATTGGCGGTGTTTGGTCACACGGTCCCGGTCCCACTAAATGACAAAGCAGGATGAGAAATATAGCCTTTTTTTTGGTGGGAGGAAATGAGATAAAATTTTATGTCTCTGTCATAATCCCATTGTTCTCTCCCTTTTTAAAATTAACTCTGGCTCCCAAGTTTCTCACATATCTATGACAATAAAAGTGTTAAGTTAGTAATCTATTTACTATTTACGGTCTTTTGAATAGTTGAGTAGGGAATAAGAATCTCGTATAGACAGGAAAGGATATTTATTAAGTTTTCTGGTGTGGATTTTTGTTGTTGTTGTTGAAAGTGAAGTGGCTCAGCAGTCAAAGGCCGTTAGCTCTAATTCCAGCTATACCACTTCCTGGCTTTGCAGTTTAGGCAGGTCATATCACCCCAAGTGGGAATATAATACCAGCTTTATCAACCAGATGATTTTTATATATTCTTTCACTTATAATAGCCTTTATTTTTAGAGCATTAGGTTCATAGAAGAACTGAGTGGAAAGTACAATGAATTCCCATGTACCTCCTGACCCCTACCCCCTACCACATGTGCACAGCCTGCCCTACTATCAACATCCTACCCCAGAGTAGTATATTTGTTATAATCAATGAACCTGCAATGACACATCATTATCATCTAAGTCCATGTTTTACATTAGGATTCATTCTGGGTGTTCTACATTCTGTGGGTTTTGACAAAAGTATAATGATATGTACACACACATGCAGTATCATGCAGAATGGTTTCACTGCCATAAAAATCCTCTATGCTCTGTCTATTCATTCCTCTTTCTCTCCTAACCTCTGCAACAGCTAATCTTTTTATTGTCTCCATAGTTTTGCCTTTTTCAGAATGTCATATAATGGAAATTATATGATATGTAGCCTTGTCAGATTGGCTTTTTTCACTTAGTAATATGCATTTAAGCTCCCTCCATGTCTTTTATGGCTGGATAGCTCATTTATTGTTTTTAGTGCTGAATAATATTGCACTCACAGCAGTTTATTTATCCATTAACCTAATGAAGAACATCTTGATCGCTTCCAAGTTTTAGCAAGTATGAATTAATTTGCTATATACATCCATGTGCAAGATTTTTCTGCAGACATTTCAACTCTTCAGGGTAAATACCAAGGAGTGTGATTGCTGAATCATATGATAAGAGTATGCTTAGTTTTTTTAAAGAAACTACCAAACTGTCTTCCAAAGACGCTGTACCATTTTGCATTTCCGTTAGCAATGAACGAAGGTTTGTTATTTTTTTCAAAGCAGAAATATTTTTGTGACCTCATCTGTTACTTCACTTCCCCATCATATTAATCTCCATTCTGTTCCCACCTCAGGGTCTTTGTGCTTGAATTCATTGTTGCCTGTGTTGCTCTTTTCCCTAGATCATTACATAACTAGTTCTCAAAATTTGGGTTTCAGCTCAAGTACAAACTTTCCATTATTCTGAGATATTACCTTACCTGTGTGTTTTATTCTTTATGATGACACCCTTTATGTTTTCCTCAAAATGGTTATCAATGAGTGAAAATAGAGTCCGCTAGAATATAGTTCTCTAGTAGACACTCTGTCTTGCTCCATGACGGACATGGGGACACTGAATAAGTATTTGTTAAATTAATACATTGAAGGAATGAAATGCACACAGAGATGTACATAATTGAAAAGATTTGTTTAACCTTGAGCAGATTTTGTTCCTCTCCGGACATTTTCAGTATCTAGGTGACATTTTAGAGTCCTCTAAATATAATGTGGTCCTTCTGCTCTTTGTAGGTTTTTAGGGACTATCTTGAGCTGGTAAAGCCTTTTCTTATATGGTTCACTTAAGAACAGTGGGCATAAGAAGCAGTCTACTGAAGAGCTCTGCAATGAATGTCAGTAATCGTGTGATTTGGGCTCCACCTGAACAATAGACAAAGAGATTTTGTGTGAAGGAAGTTAAATCTAACTAGGTGCTATTACGGCCATACTCTCTGTTATTTTGTGCTTTTTTTTTTTTTTTTTTTTTGTTACTTTAGTTCGGATCAATTAGACTTTACAAAGGCTGTGCTCTTGCTCTTTATCATTTTATTTACAAATCAGAATACAACTTCCCACCAAGTAGACTAGTTGAGAGAAGTTTTGCTTAAGAAAATCCTGTGAAGGATACAGCTTTTTAGGACATACTTTTTGTAAAGAAAGGCAAGTTGCAGACTTTTCAAAGGATAAAACACTAAAAGAAAGAATCTGAATATAAATGGGAATCAGAGGAAAAATAGAGATCATTTTCTTCTTTACAGACTTTAAAATTTGGGGACTGGGTAGTCAGAATGAATGCCCAATATTTTATAATTGGGAAGCCTTGGACTCTTAGTGTAAATTAAATCTGAGCCTCTAGTTTTCTGTGCTTGAATACTACATGGGTAGTGTCAAGGCAGATAATAAAGAAGTCTCTTATGTTTTCAGAGAGATGATAACTAGCATTCAGCAAGAAAATTTACTCATATTATCTCATGTAATCATTCTGATAGTTTTGTAAAGTAGATATTATTGTATCTATTTTACAAATGCATAAATAGACTGAGAAAATACTGAGTAATTTGCCCAAAATTACATACCTATTGAATGACAGAACTAGTACTCAAGCACAGGTCCACCTGACCTCAGAGCCTGTGGTTCTTCCATCCTATCGCCATCTGTAAATTTCTTATACATCATCTCATGACAGATTAGGTGAGTTTATTTCCACTATTTTTGTACTTGAGGCTCCTAGGTCGCAGAGATTTAATAAACACTTTAAGGTCACATTTAAAGGTAAGTGATTCAGTGATTAGATCCCATGTTTTCAGTTTCCAAATTTCAGAATATTTTGATTTAGGTTTACTATAGATAAGATTCAAAAAGGATAAAGATTATTAATTCCATTCATACAACTGTGAAAATGAGAACCAAAAGTCTTTATTTTAATTGATATAGTCTAGTATTTTTATTCACATTATTCTTTAGTAATTGTTTTATTTCTTTCCATAAAAATTACATATTAAGAAAAATGTGTCACACATTAAGAAATGCATATTCCTAGAACTTCCATCTTTAGAGATTCTGTTTCAATAGTCATGGGTTAGGGTCCATAAATTTGCATATTTAACAAATAGGTGCTTCTGAAATAAGAGGTCTGCAGATGACATTTTGGGAAGTACTCTTATTTTAGTGCTTACCGTATTACAATTTAATTGGCTTCATTCTGTAATTTCCATTCACTTGAATTTCTTACTTAATCAGTCAGTTCATATTAAAAGGTCTGCACAACCATAGAGGAAAATGAAACTGATAAAATATTTCCCTTACATTTATAGCTAATATTACAATGGATAGGAAATCTTGCTTAATTTTCTGCTATTGAATAGTTACTTTAGGGAACATCCCAAAGGGAAGGATTGCTGGATTAAAAAGCTTGGGCATTGTGCTAACTCCTTTTTTTTTTTTTTTTTTTTTTTTTGAGACAAAGTCTCACTCTGTTGCCTGGGCTAGAGTGCTATGGCATAAGCCTAGCTCACAGCAACCTCAAACTCCTGGGCTCAAGCAATCCTTCTGCCTCAGCCTCCCGAGTAGCTGGGACTACAGGCATGCGCCACCATGCCTGGATAATCTTTTCTATATATTTTTAGTTGGCCAATTAATTTCTTTCTATTTTTAGTAGAGATGGGGTCTCGCTCTTGTTCAGGCTGGTTTCGAGCTCCTGACCTTGAGCAATCCACCCGCCTGGGCCTCCCAGAGTGCTAGGATTACAGGCGAGAGCCACCTCACCCGGCCTGTGTTTTTTAAACAGTAGCAAAGTCATACGCCCAAAATAATAAAAGTAGCATGAGAGTGACAGAAGTCTGAAAAACAACGTTCCATTGTTTCAAAGAGTGACAGAATTTTAATTTGTAGAGATAGGGGAAGGGCATTTAAGTGGAGGTAAACAACAGAACTATAGGAGATATTTAAGAACCTGTTGGCAGAGCCAGGTGGCCAGACTTCAGAGCCACATCAGAGGCCTCCCAAATACCAACCAAGCATTCTGGGTTTCCTTCCATGACCTGAGGTCATTGAGGATTTCTCGGCGTTAAGAAGCGAAGGCGATAGAAGGTACAGAGGCTGTATACTTAGAGGGCAGTTAGAAAGCTGATGCAACAGACCCAGCCACTAGGAAATCTGTGACTCTATCCCTTGTACCTTGAAATATGGGTGGACTCCCATATTTCACAGCACTCTAAGCGTGAAGTTTGTTTCTCCAACACTGCTCGGATCCTGTAAACTCCCGCCATGCTCAGGAGCCGCTCTCGCCGCCCTCACCTCCAATCCCCTCCCACACATACGGCCTTCCCGAGCCAGCCTAACCCCGCAACCCCGAGCAGCCACCGAGGCGCAGCCCCTCCAACTCACTGTTTGCCGTAGTTACCCCCGACAGGTTTCGTGACAAGCTCCTCCCCGGAGAGAGATGACTCGGACTCGCTGTCCGAACCGGTGGTGAAAAAGCGCGACATGGCGACCGCGCTGAAGGGCTCGGGCCGGCGCGGGAGAGCTGCGGGAGAGCCGGAGCGTCACGGACCACGAGAAGAGGCCCGGTCCACCACCTCCCGACCCCCGACTCCTCACCAGTCCCACCCGTAGCCCGACCCGGGTCTCCAACCTCAAAGCACAAGGCCCAACAAATACCAACCACCAGAGCTGGAGACTCACACCGCGAAACTGAGACACCAGAAACGCCGAGAGGAAGAGGCGGGTCGCGTCACTTCCGGGAAGCGCTGGCGAACTACACGGGGGACTACAACTCCCAGTGGCCTTCGCGCCACACAAGGGGCGGGGACAAGCCTGAAGTAAGTGGGCGCTGAGACCCGGTCTGGGGGGCTTCCGCGATCCAATCGCATGTTGTTTATTTAAAACACACACGTGCCCTTGCCTTATCCCTGAACTGTAGACTCAGAATCTAAGGTCCAGAGCCCACGTAACGCTGATGAGCTTCTAGGTTTTGGAGCTAGGTTAGAGCAAACTTCGAGTCAGACTATTTGGGTGTGAATCCCAGCTCAAGCACTTAACTTAGGCAGATTTCCTAACTTCTGTACTTAAAAGTATAAAACAATAATAGCAATAGTAGTACCTACCTCATAGGGTGTTATGAGAATAAAATGACTTAGTATATGTGAAGCATTTAGGACAGTGCCTTGTACAAAGTATGTATATGATATTAGCTCGTGTACATTCTACATTTCACATACTCGTTTAACTAGCATTCACTACGAACAAGTAATGTTCTAGGCATCCGCATACAGCAGTGAACAAAACGTAAAAGGAGCCAGGTGCTGTGGCTGACGCCTGTGGAAGGCCTAGGCAGGAGGATCGCTTGAGGTTAGGAGTTTGAGACCAGCCTGAGCAAGAGTGAGACCCCGAGAAAGATTAGTCAGGTGTGGTGTCCTGCACCTGTAGTCCCAGCTACTCAGGAAGCTGAGGCAGGAGGATGGCTTCAGCCCAGGAGTGTGAGGTTGCTGTGAACTATGATCATGCCACTGCACTCTATCCCAGGCAACAGAGCAAGACCCTGTCTCAAAAAAAAAAAAAAAAAAAATGGAATTAAATAATGTCATTTGCAGCAATGTGGAGGGAACTGGAGACCATTACCCTAAGTGAACTGTCTCAGAAATGGAAAACCAAACACTGTACGTTCTCATCAATAAGTGGGAACTCCTAGATAGATATACACAGGCACAAAGAGATATAAGGACATGAGAAATCAAGAAGCAGGGAGGGAGAAAGAGTGGGTGTGGGATAAAAACTTACCCACAATGAATACTCTTCTGGTGATAGACACACCAGAGAGCCCTGACTTTAGTATTATACAAAATGTCCATGTAACAAAAACACTTATATCACCTTAATTAATATTTTGAAATAAAAAAATAAGATTGTGCTGAAAGTTCTATCCAGAACAATTAGATAAGAACAGGAAATAAAAGTCATCCATATGTAAAAGGAAAAGTAAAACTATTCACAGATTCCAAATCACATGATCTGACATATAGAAAATCCTAAAGAATTCAAAAGTTATTTGAGCTAGCAAACAAATACAGCTAAGTTACAGAACAACACATCAATACACAGAAATCTATTTTATTTCTATACACTAGTAGTCAACAACCTGAAAATAAAATTAAGAAAAAAAATTCCATTTGAATAATAACATCAACAACAATAATATACTTAGGAAAAAAGTAACCAAGGTACAAGACCTATACGTGGAAAATTACAAAATATTACTGAAAAAAATTAAAGAAAATCTAAATAAATGTAAAGACACTCCATGTTCATAAACTGGAGACTTAATATGTTTTAAGATGGCCATACTACACAAAGTGATTTCAAATTCAATGCAATTCCTACAAAAATCCAAAAAGGCCTTTTGGCAGAAATGGGCTAACTGATCCTAACATTCAAATGGAATTTCAAGGGAATGCAAATAACCAAAACCTTCTTGAAAAAGAAGGACAAACTTGGAGGTTCACACTTCCCAATTTTAAATCTTAAATTTTACTGCAAAGCAGCAGTAATCTAAACAGGATGATACTGGCATGAGGGTACACATATAGATCAATGAGATGGAACTGAGAGTCCTGAAATAAATCCATACCTCTACGGTCAATTGACTTCGGACAAGGGCTGAGGTCATTAAATTCAACAAGTGATATTAGACAACTATCCACATGCACAGGAATGAAACTGTACTCTTACTGTACCCTAACAGTACCTGCACAGAAAAATTTAATTCAAAATGGTCCAAAGGCCTAAATGTAAGAGGTAAAAACATAAACTCTAGAAGAAAACAAGGAGACAAATGTTCATGACCTTGGATTTATTTAACAGTGGTTTCTTACATCTGACACCATAAGCACAGCAAGTAAAGAAAAAATTTCCTCAAAATTTAAAACTTTTAGAAATCCAAAGACACCACCAACAAAGTAAGATGACAACCCACAGAGGCATATTATATATCTGATGAGTCCATTACCAGAATATATAAGTAACTTTTAAGACATAACAGGAAAAAGACAACCCAATTACAAAATCGATGAAGCACTTAAAATACACATTTTGCAAAAAAAGACAAGCAAATGGCTAACAAGCCCATAAGAAGATGGTACACATTATTATGGAAATTCACATTACAATCCCAATGAGATGTGTGATACCCACTCACATGCACTAGAAAGGCTATAAAAAAAAAAACAAGTGTTGGCACAGATGCAAAACAACTGGAAACCTTTAAATACTGCTTGTATTTAAAGGAAATACAAAATGGTACAGCCTTTGTGTAAAATAGTTTAATGTTTCCTTAAGAAGTAACAAATAGAATTGCCATGGCTCAAGAATTCCATTCTAAGGTATATACCCCAAAGATTAGAAAACAAGTGTTCAAACAAAAACTTGGACATGAATATTTATAGCAGTTCTGTTCACAGTAGCCAAAAGGTGGAAACAACCCAAATGTCCATCAACAGATGCACGGATACACATAATGAGGTATGATATATCTGATATATTGTTCAGCCAAAAAAAGGAAAGAGAAAAGTAAAATGGTGTAGCTGCTATGGAACATAATATGACAATGCCTCAAAAGTTAAATGTGGAATTAATTTATAAACAAGCAATTCTACTTCTGGGTAAATACTCAAAAGAACCAAAAGCAGGGACTTGAACACCCATGTTCATGGCAGCATTATTCACAATACCAAGAGGAGGAAGCAACACAAGTGTCCACTTACAGATGGGTAGATAGACAACACGTGGTCCGTTCATACAATGAAATACTACTCCTCCTTAAAGATCAGGATATTCTGACAAATGCCACAATATGGATAAACCTTGAGTCATCATGCAAAGTGAAACAACCCAGGCACAGAAAGAAAAACATGGTATTCTTCCACTTATGAGGTACCTAGAGTCATTTCCAGGGGCTAGGGATAGGAAGTTGGTGTTTAATGAGTCCAGAGTTCCAACTGGTGAAGATGAAAGAAATTCTGGAGATGTATGATGGTGATGGTTACACAACAATGGGAACGTGGTTAAGGGCACTGAACTGTGCACTTAAAAATGGTTAAAATGGTGAATAGTGTGTGTATTTAATTAAAAAGAAAAAGAAATGAAGTACTGATGTATGTTGCAACATAGCTATACCCTGGAAACATCCTAAGTGAAAGAAACCGGACACAAAGACCACATATTATTTGAGTCCATTTATGTGGAATGTCCAGAACAGGCAAATTCACAAAGACAGAAAGTAGATTAGTGGTTGCCAGGGGCGAGGGGGAGCGGGAAGAGGAAGTGACTTCTTAATGGGTCTGAGTTTCCTTCAGAGGTTAAAAAAAATGCTCTGGAACTAAATAGATGGTTGTACAACACTACCAATGTACTACTTTTCACTACTTAAAATAGTTAAAATGGTGAAATTTTAAAAGGTGCTTTCAAATATTTATATATGTTGTCATGGTGCGGACTAGGACTTTATCACTTAACTGTATTGATTGGTGATGTAAATATAAATGTTTAAACCTGAAATACCTTGCAACTAGTGTACACACACACACACACACACACACACACACGGATAGGGAATATAGCAAGGTAATATTCAGTTCAGTAAATTCTTATGACATTTCCATGATCAATCATGCCATTTGTCTTTCATATAGCAGTGAGATTTCATTTTTCTTTACTAATTATCCCAAATATGAGCTCTGTTTTTAGCTACCGTTTCCTTGATTTATAAAGTGAGGGTGATTCTCACAGATGATACACCAGATAATGTTTTTTGTCCTTTGAAAAATCATGTTATGAACTTTTCTACTGTTAGATATCACAACTGCTGTGACTTTAAAGATTTAGCTGGACAAAGTCTTGAAAAATTTGGTAAGAGTGTGCACTGGATGGATGGAACCTGTATAAAGTCCCCAAGACACCCAAGACCCTGCCGTATCTCCGAAAGTGAGAGCAGAGTAGACTGCAGGGGATTGGGGTGGACTGCACGGGAGAGGGCAGCAGGCAGGAGCGCTCGGGGTCTGGAGGCCATGGTCAGTCTTGTGATCTTTTCCCCAGGCCAGTGGTAAACTATTAGCGGAGTTATAAATCAGGAGAGCGAGGTGACGAGACTTGTGTCTGCAAAGCAGTGTTTTGCCACTGTAAGGTCGAGATCACTAGTAGGGCAGGGAATACGTGCTCCTCTGCAGATGGTGGGCTGCAGCGAGGAGGGCACAGCATAGGCCAGGGTGTTCCTACCGAGAATGCAGCATCTGCGTCTGCTCAGGAGGAAACACGCGGCAGACCCAGTTTGGAGTCATCTCTGCTCTTTAGATCTGCCAAGGCTGGGAAACTGAGGGACAGTCTCAGGAATAGTTCCAGAAAAGAAAACCGGACCCGAATGGAAAGAGACATTTTTCTTCCAGTTGGGGAAGGCAGTGAAGCGGTCTGCAGATTGCACCGTCAGGTAGAAAATTGTATTTCCTGAGTTCGGGGTTAACGGTGGTCACCTGGGAGAGTGTCGCCGCTTTGGGTAAAATGCAGGGAGTACTTGGCGTGACGTAGCCAAGTCTCGCACAGCAATGACGCCGGGGAATCGGAAGGTAGGACAGAGTACTTTGTGCTGCGCCTGCACGTTCCCTGGAAGTACGAAGTTACTGGAAGGAAACTACGTTTGTAAACAACCACGTCAACACCCTGTCAGAAAAGCAGAGGCGACACCCAACGTCCTCACAGAGGCTGAGCGCCACCCACGTCCAGCTCGGCACAGCGGCGGAACCAAGCGCCCAGGTGACAGTCCGATGTCACGCCAGCGTGGAGAGGCCACTGCGAGGACATCACACCCGTGGCCACCGCGTCCTGGGTGTGGGGGACCTCGGTGTGGTGGAAACTGTGGGGTCCCCATTTCCAACTTTCCACACCGAGCCCCTCCCAGGTCTCTGAGGACCGGCTGCCCTTCAGCAGGCGGCTGCGGGCAGGAAGGCGGAGCCTCTAGAGCTGCGGCGGGAAGATCTGACTCACCGGGGGCATCAGCGGTCCCCAGCGAGACGGCGCGGGCGGGGCTACGCTGAGGGGGAGACGCTGCGTCCTTTCTCGCCGGGCGCGACGCCTGGGCGCAGGACGGGCGGTCCGCCCCCTGCTAGCCGGCGCGGGCACTGCAGCCCTCCGCGCTCACGCGGCGGTGGCAGCGAGCGCCCCCTCCTGGCCGTGCTGCGGAACCACTTAAATTCCGAGTTCAGAGTATATTCAGCGCCAGGATCTGGAAATTCAAACTAAGATGGGCTCACTACACTGTGTCCTTTAGAAAAATGGTGAGGGAGGGAAGAACTAAATGGAGAACACAGGCAATGAAATAAGTGTAGACATAAACTTTACAACTTACACAAAAAATTAATTTAAAATAGTCCTCAGACTTAAAATGCCAAGCTATAAAGATTCTGGAAGAAAATATAGGTGACCTTGGTTTTGGTGATGAGTTTTTTTTTTTGAGACACAGTCTCGCTCTGTTGCCTGGGCTAGAGTGCCGTGGCATCAGCCTTGCTCACAGCAACCTCAAACTCAAGCTCAAACTCAAACTCAAACTCAAACTGAAGCTATCCTCCTGCCTCAGCCTCCCAAGTAGCTGGGACTACAGGCATGTGCCACCATGCCTGGCTAATTTTTTTTATACATATTTTTAGTTGGCCAATTAATTTCTTTCTATTTTAGTAGAGATGGGGTCTCGCTCTTGCTCAGGCTGGTTTTGAACTCCTGACCTTGAGCTATCCGCCCACCTTGGCCTCCCAGAGTGCTAGGATCACAGGCGTGAGCCAACGCGCCTGGTCTGGTGATGAGTTTTAACACACACCAAAAGCTGATCCACAGCAAAAGAAATAATGAAATATGTGGGTGTTATAACACTAAAAATGTGTACTCTGTGAAAGGCCAAGTTCAGAGAATAGAAACACAAGCTTCAGGATGATAGGAAATATTTGCAAAATACATATCTGGGGAAGGATTTGTATCAAAAATATACTAAGAACTTTTAAAACTCAACAATAAGAAGGCAACAAACCCAATTAAAAATGGCTAAAGATCTGAACAGACACTTCACCAAAGAAGATACATAGATGGCAAATAATCATACAAAAAAATGTTCACCATCGTATGTCATCAGGGGATAGCAAATTACAACAATGATGAGATAGCACAGCACGCCTTCTACAATTGCTGAACTCTAAATTTTTTAAATTGAAGAATTGTCATGTTTGACAATTTCTCATGACCCAATGATGATTTTAAATTATGGAAAATTATTTTCAGCTTAAAACATAGCAATATCTAAAATCATTCAGAAAACATCCTGCCACTTTTGTTTCTCTAATTTCATTAATTTCTGCAAAGCATCATTGGGGAGATTGACTTAGTATATCCCTCTAAACTTCTGTTTTAGAAAGCTTCATGATGAAACATTGAATTATCATCATCACAAAATCTGTTCACGTTCTTCCGTTTGATGAATATTTTTCCATTGACAAATACAGGATTCTGCTGTATTACTGCTAAAAGGAATGATTGGAAACAAAAGAAAGATGAGGATTCATTAGAATAAGTTGTCCGGTCACAATGAATCAATTTGCCATTTGAACTTTTTTTTTTTACAAAGTCATACTTTTGAAAATGTTCAGCCATGAATTGAAATAATACTCACTAAAATGTGAAAATTTTCCCTGGTCTAAAGGGGACCAGATTTTTTGAGAGTGAACCTAGGACAGAACCACTCTACAAGAAAAAGTATATGCTAAATAAGTTTAGCATATCTCCTTAGGCTCTTCTTGGCTGTGACATTTCCTTAGACTTTCCTTCTTCTGATGACCTTGACAGGGTGGAGGAGGGCAGGTCAGGTATTACATATATGTGTTATTTTAACCTAAAACATGTAAAAGAGGCATTTATTTGGAATTATATATTAGTCTGTGTTATTTACTTTGCAGCATCATAAATGCCCTTATTTTAAATAGAGGGACTAGTTGGTGTCAATTATTACTAAAGGTACAAATAAACAAGCAGATGTGTGAAAAAACATTACAGTGTTTTTAAATAAGTTTTTTTTTTATTTTAGAGTAGTGTTAGATTCACACAGAAATTAGGAAGAAAATGCAGATTTCCATGTAGCTCCAACCTAGTTTCCCCCCTTATTAACATATCAGTATGTATCACAGGTCTTCTTAACATTTTACATCCTGTGTCACAGTTAATGAATAAACACTGATATGCTATTGTTAACTAAAGTCCATATTTTATTTGAGTTCTCTTAGTTCTACATTTCCCTGTATGAGGATCCCACATGATATCTAGTTGTCATGTCTCCTTAGGCTCTTCTTGGCTGTGACAGTTCCTTAGACTTTCCTTCTTCTGATGACCTTGACAGGGTGGAGGGGGGCAGGTCAGGTATTGCGTAGAGTGTCCCCCATTGTGATTTACCTGGTGTTTTTCTGGGGTTATGGGCTTTGGGGAAGCAGATCACAGAGGTAAAGTGCTATTTTCATCACACTGTATCAAGGCTACGTGCTGTCAAGGTGATCTATTACCGTTCCTGTTACGTTTGATCACCTGGCTGAGCTGGTGTTCTCAAGTTTCTCCACTCTGAAGTTACTCCCCACCTCCATGTCCATACTGCAATGTGTTCTTGTGGAGGAGGTCACCGTGCAGAGCCCACACTTAAGCAGTGGGGAATTAGTTGCACCTCCTTGGTGGCTGAGTCTCTACATCAATTATTTGGAATTATACTGCATAGAAGATTCCTATTAAACTCCATTTCTTATTCGTGTATTTATACAAGTATGGACACATGCATACGTTAAGCTTTGGTTATCCCCCAGTTCTACGGTATTTTTTTTTTTGCTGAATTCATTCCTGCTTTGGCCACTGACACCTTTTTCCATTGGCTCCTGTTTTCCTTTGTCATAATTCCACTGTTTTTTTTCTGACTGCTTCTTTACCTTCTGATACTTCAGGATGATCCTGGCTCATGTACCTGCTGTCCCACTCCTAGCATCAGCCATGTCTTCAAAGAGCCCTGGCATTCTGACCTCCTCTGTTTTAGCCAGAGTTTGTGGCAGTAGTGGGGGGCAGTGGGATGTGAGGGGGTTATTCCAGTTATTCCAGCACCAAACGTGTCTCTGTACCAGTGCCATAAACCAGGGTGCTCTGCTCTGCACCCCAGCTCCTCGCAGAGTGTATCTGGGTTCATATGTTGTCAGTTCTCTGTCTCAGCTTCCATGACCAGCAGCCCATTTGGTTGCTCTGACACTGCCAGGGTTGGGAGGCCAATCCTGGGGGTTGATGAGGAGAGTGTGGCAGCAACCATGGAAGGGTGGTTCATAGGGTGGCCTCAGCTACCAGCCAAGTCACTGGGTTTTGAGTTGCTGGTACATAAATTCTAGCTCATTTTCTGAAAAACTTACTTGTGGGTAGGGAGGGCTGCCTTCAATGCCAACTCAGATTTTCAAAAATGTCTAATTTGATTTGATGTCAACTAATGTAATATGATCAGACTTAATTTGATCTTATTAGCTTCGATGAGGCTATATTAGCAAATGTCAGAACCCATTTTCAAAATGCCCGAGTGTTGCTAATAGGGAGGCAACTTGAGATCAGACAGGACTGTACTAGGAGACTTTGCCTCTCTAATTTCACCTCCTTGAACATCGTGAAGACCTGGTGTGCAGTCTGCAAGGGCGGCTGATGCCCTGTCCCTTGGGAGGTGAGAAGGGCACCAGCTTGAGTTAGCCTGGCAAGCACATACCAGAGACATGTGGGCAAGTCCCTTCTCCCACTGGGCCTTGGGCATGCACATCTGCAAGATCTCCAGATAAACTAATAAATTTTTCCAACTTGGATACTCACAGAAGCTAATGGGTTAAGTAACCGCTTGATTCTCAGGCCAGGTTTGCAGCAGATGCCAGCAGAGTTCCCAGCCACGGGATCTTCTGGGCACTTCCCCACTGGCCACTTGCACTTGCTCTTGAGCATTTCCTTTTTCCTTAGTGAACAAATTAAAGCTTTTTATTGAAACAATCACCATGGAATTAGATACAGAATTCATGTTTTAAGATAAGAAGAATGAGGCTTCTAAAAACATTCAAACTTAGGCAGGAACCTGGGCCCTGACATTTGGAAGCATGCTGGGGACAAGTTCTGAGAAGCGTGGAATTGCAATGACCTGCCACCCCGGTGGGGATCACACATTTATTGTCTAGTAAGAGAGCTGGGGCTGGAGGTTAGCAAGGAAAACTGACCCAGGGAGCAGAGGGGAGGTTGGGGGCTCCCCAACCTTTGGGAATCCTCAAACTTGGGGATCCCTCCCCTGGACCCGCATTCTCTGAATGGACAGTGTGCATTAGCTCATCCTGGGACACCCCAGGACCCAATGTTCCCCACTCTCTGGCCACAAGTTTTTCTCTACAAAAACTCTACTTTCAGCTATTGTTAATGTTACAAATCATCCAAGGCCTCCAGGGAGCCTGGGCTGGGGACCAAGGAAGGGCTCCCAGCCCAGCGTTCTGTTTTCATTGGTGGTGACAAAGGATGTCCCCATCCATTTTACGGCTGAGGAAGCTGAAATCAGGGTTGAATGACTGAGCAGTATGAAGAGGTCCAGTGGGGGGCATGGGGTTCCATGAATTTCTGGCGACTTTGGAAGACACTTCACCTCCCACACTCCTGCTTCCTCCTGGGGGGTTTGAGTCTTCTGATTTGAAAACAGTCACAGCCGCCTCCTTCAAACTTCCCTGGAATGGGGCGGGGACTGCCCTATGAATCCTGAAGTCATCACCCCCGCTCATGTGGGTTGCGCACAGACAGGAAAGCAGTCAGTGGGTTGGAGAGACTTGGGTTTCAGTCCTGCTAGTACACGATCCTCAGCCTCAGGTTCCGCACTCATAAGAAGGGGGAAAGAATGCCTGGTTCAAGGAGGGCTCAGGCTTTGCGGATCATGCCCATAGCGTGCCCACTGAGGTGTAGCCCTCTATAGGACAGTAGCCACAGACAGGGGCCTGGCGAGGATCCCGCCTCATCTCCAAGCTGCCTGCGAGCCTCCCCCACCCCACATGGGAACGTCCCCCTCCCTCATGCACGTTCCAGCCGCCTGCCCAGCACTAGGCTAGGCCCGTTCATCCTTGTTTCAACACACAAGAGACTAGAGCCCCAGGTCTTCCAGTGACCTTTCCACATCGGTGGGACCAGCCTGGGTTCTCTGGCCCCAGTCTCCCCTGAGGGATTATACCAGTGCTTCGAAGGACCATTTCTCAAGAGAGAGAGACTATTTCACAGACTTGTCCCTTTGCGATGTCCCAGCTCTGGGCCTAAAACCAGGCACCTTTACACGTAGACTAGGGTCCCCAAAGTCCTCAGTCCCTCCCCTACACAGCCACACACCCAGCCAATGGGCCAGACTCCTTTGGGCCACCTGGTGGTGACTGTCATCTGCCCCCTCCTTTCTTAACCGCCACATTGTCCCCAAACCCACCCAGCAGACAGAGGAGGCCCCGTACAGCGCACAGCAGAAGTGCCCTGAGCGCTGGCAAAGCCCAGGAGAAACACACGGGCGGATTCCCAAGGCAAGATTTTGTCTTGGCGTGGCATGACTCAGAGTGTGTGTCTGCGCTTCTCATCCTCCCACCTGCAGATTGCATGTGTGCGTTCGCTTCTTAGTGTGTCTCTGCGTAATTCTTGTAGAATAAATGTAAGTGATAACATGAATGAACTGAAATATATTCATAAATAATGAAATCCACGGTTAATTAGAAAATCAAATATGATAATAAAATGAATCATGGTAATGACGGCAAACATTGAAGAGGCTGCTTCTGAGGATTGACGCTCAAGCTGTGACGGTTGAAGGTCACAACCAGGAGACGGCTTTGGGCACCGTGGTCTCTGGCTAACCCAAACCCTCAGGACCAGGGTAAAGAGCAACTGCAGAGTGGGGCTGGTCTGAGGATAGCTTTCGTCACAGCTCCAAAGACCTTGACCCAGAAGTGGAAGCTGCCTGGCCTCCTCCATTTGAGACGCTCGTGCTCGCCAGGGACCACCGATGCTAAAAGGCAGAGAGGGAAAAGCCACTAACCAGAAGGCGGCAGGCGGGGGCCTCAGCCCGGGGCCCTGCATGGTTTCTGCAGGCGCAGCCAATCAGCACGCTGAAGTCAGAGGCAGGGAGGTGATCACTGAGTCACCCAATTGGGCAATCCTGTCCACCGTGGCTTCCAGGAGTCCCGGGTCTGCTGGGATATTTGGTTAACGGTGACAGAACCTGCCTCTGGCTAGTCAAGTGAAGAGCATTATTCAAAAGATGTAGGCAGCTCACAGAATTGAAGGACAAGGTGGCCACTGAAGCTCAGACAGACAGAAGTGCAGGGATCAGAGGTCAGGAGGGGACAGCTCACGGCCACTCCTCTGAGCTCCTATCTCCAGTCATCCAGGTTCCCAGAGAGATCATCTGGCCAGCTCAGCTCAGGTCGTGAGTGCAGCCTTGGTACCCCCTTAGCTGAGAGGGGCACGGCAGGGGCAGGGATGGGCCCCTTCAGAAAGCAGGCACTATGACCCACAAGAGGAAGGCAGCTGGACAGGGGGACATGTAGATTCTTGCAGAAATGCAGAGGGGTGCCTGTGTTTATCACAGTGACCAGACACTCTGTCCCTCCGGGACAGCTTTGGTGGGTGTCAAATGGCGCTGATTTTGCATTTCTTCATTCAGCGTAGACAAGAGAAATGCTGTTCTACAGCTCTGTGTCCGTCTGTCCGCCTGTTTCCCTTAGGAGAGCTGGGGGCATACACAAACACAGAGGATCGTTGAAACCTTGGGGAGGGGAGCTTTGTGGACAGCTGGATGGATGTGCAGTCATGGCTCTAAGCACTGATATCTACAGGCAGTCACTCTGTGGACACATTTGTAAAATCAGTCCCCCACACCACTGCCTTCAACAGAAATACTGACCTCAAGTCAACACTTTATTTTCCTCGCTGACTCCAGGCCGTGACTCACTGAATGCTAAGGCAATAGGCTCTGGGACCCAAGGAAGCAGCTCCACGCTAGGGGGCGCCCGTCTGCTGGGCATTTTAGTTTCTGGCATCTGCTGCCCACTTTCCAGTCTCTTCCTCCCTGCCTCTGCTGCCCGTGAGCCTCTGCTGCAAACAGCACCTGCCTCCTGCCTTCCATCTTGAACAGCTCTAGCCATCATCTGGCTGAACAGACTGCCAGAGAAGCAGCGGGCTGTGGGTCTGAGAGTGCGCTGGTGTGCAAAGTCACAAGCCTCATGTGGCCATCGGGATGCATTTTGGAATTTTTTAGTCTCACTCTATTGACTGTGGCATCAGCCTAGCTCACAGCAACCTCAAACTCCTGGGCTCGAGCGATCCTTCTGCCTCAGCCTCCCGAGTAGCTGGGACTACAGGCATGCGCCACTATGCCCGGCTAATTTTTTCTATATATATTTAGTTGGCCAATTCATTTGTTTCTATTATTAGTAGAGACGGGGGTCTCACTCTTGCTCAGGCTGGTTTCGAACTCTTGACCTTGAGCGATCCGCCCGTCTCGGCCTCCCAGAGTGCTAGGATTACAGGTGTGAGCCACCGCGCCTGGCCTTGCATTTTGGAATTTGATGTGCACTCCGGTGAGGTGGGCTTGCCGGCTGTCTGGGCATCACCCTGTCACATGCACACATGTGAGCACCCCGGCTGGGCCTGACGCTTGTCAGCCAAGATGTTAGATCCTTGGGGATTGGGGGGGGGGGCTGCAGTTCTGGTATCAGGTGACATTTAATCTCCTGAGGTTAATGAACATGAGAGAGAGATGCTGTCTGGGCCTGACCACATACTGTGTCTAAGTCGGTGAAGGGAAGGAACGCGGGTCTGTTTGCTGGGCTGGACGCCTACCTAATTACACGCTCCAAGAAAGGCGGGCAGAAAGTCTCTCTTTCTACCTCTGGAATGTGAGTGTGCGTTTTCAGAATAAGGACAGCCCATACAACGGATCCTTTATTTGGAAAAGAAAACTGAGAACAGGCGAAGCAATTCGGTAACTACTAAAACATTATCTTAATCATGAACATGACTCAAATGTGTTTTTTAGAAATGTTGATGCTATGTAAAATAGGCTAAAAAAACCTGAATATCCAACCTGGTCCCAGCGAACTTGTCACACAGCCTGCATCTGGGCAGCTCCCGGGGCCCGCATACCAGCAGTGGTCAGGCTGCACGGGTAGGCAGAGCCACCTGCAGCATTGGCGGGGGGCGCTTGGAAGAATGATGTCCAGGAGCTGTCCTGGGACACTCTCCAGGGGATGGATGCCCTTTGGGGGCAAAGAGGAAGGTAGCAGGAGGGAACAGACGTGTCTGAGTGCAGATGAGGAGGGGCTCCACGTGGCGCTTCTCCGCAATGAGCGCATCACTGAGGTGTGCACCTGCTTTGCAGGCAAGTCCCTGCGACAGGAGGTAATGAGGACTTCAGAGCTCAGCTTCCCTGAAGCTCTTCTCTCACTGCACAGGTCGGTGGCCCTGTGGCCCCATCTGGCCTTGAGCCTTTTTGTAGAAACAAGGCCAAGGGCAAACTTGCACCCCTCCCCCCCTCATGCCCACTCTTGCCCAGAGTGAGAGTGGACTCTTGCCCCACGCAGCACAGGCGAGGAAGGTGAGGGGAACTCTCTGTCACAGCCCTGTCAACCTCTCTGAGGACACACGGCCATGCCACACTGCCCTCCCGTCCCTCTGCCTGTCCTCTGCAAGGCAGAATGGACACCGCTGCTGGAGGCCGGCTCCCGCTCTACTTCTTTGGCTGAGTCTCTGATCTGGCTCTGCACAGAGTGCCCAGCAGAGATGCAAAGCTGAATAACGACTCAGAGAAAGAACATTTCTGCTAAGTTTAGTGCTTCGGGGAGAACAGATAATTATCTCGTTGGCAGCGCAATCAATTTTCTGGGTCTGAAGTTTACAAACAAAATCTCTGTCTTTGTGAAGGCAGATTAGCAACGGAAACACCTTCTACATCACTGTCTGTATAAATAATTTGTCTCTGCAACCCATCTCTCTGTTCTTTAAAACAGGATTAGAAGAATTTGCATAATTGTTTCTTGTCTCAGACATCTCAGAGGGATGTTGTCTTCAGATCTCCAGCAGCCTGGGCTCCAGGTTGTGCCAGCAGAGGGAAACCACCATGGAGGAGCCGATGGCAGAGACCAAACCGACAGGCAGCAACGGCGAGTGAGGAGCGCTGAGGGGTCTGTTCAGAGGCTCTGGGTCCTACAACCACAGGCCGCTTGGTCAGAGGATCCACCTCTGTGAGGCTCTAGGACCCTTCCAACCATGTCCCTGAAAGCCCCTTGGCCTCTGGCTTAGGAAGAGACCAGATGCTCTTAGACAGAGATTGGGCCTGAGAGCGTGCTGGGGCAGAGCCCGAGAGAGGCCAGCTCCCGTGTCCAGAGCACCAGCGCGCACTCACTCCCTCGTTCGCTCTTTTACTCACTTGCCCTGGGTCAACGGAGAGTTCCCACCTGCCAGGCCTCCCTTCCTGGCTTTTACGCTGTTTTGCTGTGTAGGTAGCTACTGGGGGCTTCTCGTGTTTCTCACGAAAGGTAGCACAATCTCTCATGGTAGAGCTATACCAATTATTCTCCTGAACAGAGCAAGCTGATAGCCAAGGGACTGCACAAGAGAGAAGTTTCATGGAGGGACATCGATGGCTCTTCCCAGGGAGCCTGCAGGTGGAAGGGTTGGAGAGTGGAGGCCTGGGAGGCTGGCAGGAAGCCAGCCCCTCAGAGAGAAGGAGCGGAAGTGGCTCCTGGTGGCTCCCTAGGACAGGTTCTGAGTTAAGTGGTGAACATGCTCGGAGCAGGCAGCTCCTCTAGGGAGCTCATCATGTGCAAAGACAGGTGAAGGGTGTGGTTTGGAAAGGGAAAGGTTTGGATCCTGGTCATCTGCCCCTGGGCCTCCACTTTTAAGGTTGACACATGTTTTTCCTTTGGCCAACACATTCCATCCATATTTCTGACCTGAGAATATTTGATCCCTTCTGTGGCTGGAGTTTCTTAGCAATTATGATCACTGTCGTTCAGAAAAAGACAGATCTGATTTTCCTTCCCGGATGTTGTTCCTTGGTCTCTTTGCTGTAAAATCCACACACCTGGGGCTTGTGGCTACTTCACTAGCAAGGCCCAGGGGGCTAGAGTCCACTGTTTGCTGTGGAGCCTGCATCCCAGGTTCTCGCTGGGCACTAGTCCCCTGACAAGGCCCAGCCTGGCCTCCGGGGCCCACAGTGTGGTGGGAGAAGAAAAGCCTTAGAAAATGACATTCTGTCCTAACTGACCACTCATGCCTGTTGACAGGGTATCAACACCTGTCTGAGTGGACAAAGGAGGGATTCCTGCGGAAGGTGGCATCCAAGCTACACATAAGGGACACTTGTTATGACAAATGTGGCCATAAGGGATCACAAGCAGATCAGGCCGGGAGGGGAGGGACCAACTCCAGAATCCCTGTGACCGTGTGTGAGGCTGTGGGGGACCTGGTGGTTCTTCCTTGCAGCACAGTGGGGCCTATGGCCTCATTGCTCTTTGTAAAACATGAGTGTGATGGGACAGATGGGACTCTGGTCACCTGGGGGTGGCCGCTGCAGAGGAAAGCCATCACGGACCAACACGAGCCTACATGTCCACAGGCCTCTGGTCCTCCTGGGTGTGAGGGTTGGCGGTCCCTGGGGCCTGCTAACATCTGCTGGAATGTTATGTGCCCAGAATAGGCGATTTATTTGCAGCATAAAGAGAAAGAAATATGCTTTGTGCATTTTTATACGGGAGACAATAGCAATAATGCTTCAATTAGTGTGTGGGAGATGCCAGGTTGATCATAAATGAAACTGAGCTGGGATCCCAGCTCTGCACCGTCACTGCACTCAGTCTTCTGCATAGAAATTACTTTATCAAAGTTGTCATTTGGAGAGAAGAGGTCGCTGATGTTTTTTGCAGTGGAGATGCTTGCTTTATCACCTCTTCATAGATTTTGCTGCAAATGCACGCCAGGTGACCTACCAGGTCGTAACTCCGAGTAGCTCTTCCCCTGGTGAGGAGTGTGATTCTAAAGTTGCCTTCCCCGCACGCAGTAGAGGGAAGGGGTGCTCCTGACCGGGTCGCTTCTTTCTTTGAACAGAATGGCTGAGTCCAGATTGCTGACCCCGGGGGCTTCGGCGGGACTGTGCCAGGCTGCATATGCTGTGGTGACGGTAAGTGGCTACCTCAGGGGCTTGAGGGGCCCACGCCCCACTGGAAGGGTCCGTGGTAGGTTTCCTTCTGCTCTGTCTGGACCTGCTTTCTGGACGGTGTCCGGAGTCACTGAAGGGCCAATTGTTGGGCCAAAGCCAGTGAATCCCCCCCGTCTCTCTGGCCCTTGCTCCATTTCCACCAAACACCAGAGATGGGGAGGGCTCCTTCTACAAATGGGGAAACTGAGGTCCTGAGAGAGGAAGGGCCAGGCTAAGGCCCACAGAGCCTGGCTGTCTGGTCTCTGGTGCTCTGTGACCTGACTCGGGTTGATCCTCTGTGCCCTGTCTTCAGGGGGATGGTTTGGGGCCACCCTAACTCAGCGCAGCTGACCTGTGGAGGAACAGCCTGCGAGCAGGGCCCATGTGGCAGAGGAGGTGACCCTGCGCCTGTAGCCCACGCTGAGCCAATGTCCCCAGCCCTGCGTGTGCAGAGCCAGTGCTGACTGCTGTCCCACAGGGCTGGTTTGCTGGCTTCCCACCCTCAATGCCACGGGGCACTGCTCAGCCCCAAGGAAGGGGGTCACCCTTGCTGATAGGCCACCTCCTCCCCTCCCAGAAGTGGCCCAGGTCAGGGGGCAAGGCCTAGGTGAGAAAGCTCCTGCCAGACAGGCCAGGGAGCTGCTCACTGCAGCTGCTCAGGAAAGAACTCGGCTCCAGGCCCAAGACGTTTCCTGCAGAGGGAGGTGTTGAGTCAAGTACGTGACTGTGTGTGAGTGTGTGCGTATGTGGCTGTGTGCAGAGTGTGAGTTTGTGAGTGTGAGTCTGAGTGTGTGTATGTGCGACTCTGTGTGTTTGTGTGTGTGTGTGTGCATGAAGTGGGGGCCTTAGTGAACATGTGAGGGACCCTGGCAGCGCTACTGGCTTCTGGACTTTTTAGATATTTGGCTACCATGAGAAACCTGATCCGATTGTGAGAAGTACTAAAAATCATTATGTAAATTGCAAGAAGTGTCAAGGTTCTGTGACTAATTACCACTCATTCATCAAGACGAAAAGAAAAACACAATGTTTAGAGCTTGGTCGTATCAACTGGCCGTCAAACCCTCCACTGTCTCAACCTGCCTGGGTCTCTGCTGTCCTGAAACAAAGGGTCTTTATGGACATTTGTGTCCCTGCAAAGCCATGTACAGCCTTTTGGCAGAATCCACCCCTCCCTTTTCCCTTTTTTCTTCTCCCTCCTCTTCCTTCTCTCTCCCTTTCTCCTTTCTGTTTTGTATTGACTTCTTCTTCTTTTTAGAAGACCGGAAGCCATGGTGTCTCCAAGAAAGTTGAGCACCACGCTCCATTCCTGTGCCTCCTGGTCTTCCCAGCCCTGAAGGTCAAGGGCCAGGGAGGCTATGACCAACCACGGCACCTAGGAGCTTGCTGGGCCCAGGGCACTGGTGGGCCCAGCAAGCTCTGGGGAGCTGAGGTGGTCCCCTGCACCTCCATACAGCACCCAAAGGCGGGAGTGGCCTTGGAGGCCTCCACCTCAGCAATGGCAGGGCTGTGTCCCTCCTCACACACCCACGCTTCCTACTGGGCACCAAGTGGCCGGGTAGGCAGAGGAGGCTAGTGCAGCCCTCGCTGGCTCTACCTGGTGTTTCCACGGAGCTGTGCCTTCCCGGGCCTCTCTGCTGGGGGTAAGAAGGGAGCACTGTGTCACCGCAGTCAGAGGCCCCTTTGCCAGTGTCTCTCGGGACCCGCAGAATCACCTTGGAGCAGAATCGTTTGTGTACACAGGGCCATGCAGAGACCAGATGACTCTGGATTTGAGAGCTGCCTCCAGGGAGGAATAAACCTCCAATGATTTCCCAATCATTTCTGAGCTAAGATGAGAATGAAAATGCTCGTTTTATGTAACGAGTTTTCAGTTTAGTTTCTTATGAAACTATGCATTATAGGCAACCCTATTCCCGCTCCAAAGCTGAAAGTGTGCTGCAAATACCAGTTTATCTGCTGGGTAGGTAGAGGGGTTTAGCAGAATAATTTCAGAAATGGAAGGGAAGTATTCCCCACACTGTTCTGCAGGAAGCTTGGTGGAAGCCCAGGTGCACTTTCCAGATGCTGTGTAGCATCAGAGCAGGAAGACTGGGCCTGGGAGCTGCAGGCTCAGTCCGGGGTCTCTGTAGAAAATTAGGATTCCTCCCACATTTTTTCCCTCCTACCCATCTGCTTTGCAAGGATGGGCAGAGCACAACAGCAACATGCATGAAAATAAGTTACATCCTGTGGCCAAGCCCCATGTAGCTGGTGGGGTCCAGGGTCAGAGAATTGGTGTGCATGTCTCATGCACCAGCAGCTGTCCTGAGGATGGACACTGAGCTCAGGTGCAGGACAGCTACTTTGATGTCAGCTCTGAGAATTGCTTCTGCCGAGGCCAACCCTGAGCAATGTGTTTATAGAACATCTTTGCATTTAGGGGAGCCAGACATGAGCTGATTTGCATATAGGCCAGCCTTTCTGCATAGAGCCCCACCTGTGTGCAAACAGACCAGTTTATCTGCAAAAAGCCCACCTGTGTGCACGTGGAACAGTCTTTCTGCAGATGGAGGAGCCGTCCCTTCATGAGTCACTGCCTAGATGCAACGTGCTATTTTGGAGGATGATGTTGGTAATGGTGATTTCAATCCCTAGCCAGGAGAATCACACGTGTTCCTCCTCTCTGAGCTCCAGCAGTCTGTCCCCTGGGCTGGTGTGTTCAGATTGTTCTCCCTGGACCATTCTTCAGTTGTTTTATGAACCTGGGGCTTGGGTATCTGTAAGGCATCTCCTGTTCACTCCAGGCTGCCAGGGTGACAGGGTATTGTGTTTTAAGACCTACCCAGGATTTATTTTAATGAGGTATGATAATATGACAAACACAGAGACAACTGTCTTGAAAGGAGAGTTTATTATTTACCGTTCCAAAGAGAAAGGGGCATGCCATACCGCAGAGCCACCCGGGGAAGTGCTGTTAGCAGGCAGGAGTGAGGACAAGGCACAGGCAGAATCTTTTAGTGTGGTTCTTGCAGGAAGGAGCAGGGGAGGCAGGGGGAGCAGCTGGGCAGGCCTGGGGTGGGAAGTAGGAATCATGGGGGGCTCTGGGGACAGGGGTGCTCTCTAGCTGTATGGGTTCTGGCCCTGGGTGACTTAGGGCAGGGGAAATATTGGTTCTGGAGTATGAGAGCCCATGAAGGAGTTGGCTGGAGATACTGATGGCCTTGGTTGGGTTGCACATGAGAGGCCCACGCACGGGGAGCGGCTCGCTGTCCCCAGGAACTGGCTGGCCCTGGGAGGGGCAGTCTCTTCCTGGCCAGTCAGGCCCCAGGGTGTCAAAGAATCATAAAATATACAAAAATTTATAAAGCATGACGAATACAGCTTGGAGGGAGCTGTCCAGCCCGCATGCTGGCCCAGGCCTTCAGCTTCAAGTTCTGCCTACAGAACTGCCCCTGGGACTTGTGTCCATTTCCCCACCAGGTGGCCATGGGCCACAGAGATCAGGCTGTGGGGGATACCTCTTCTACCTCCGGAAGATACCATTTGCCATGTGATCTCTGCAAGGTGTGTTGTGGGCGGGGCGGCTCTCTCCCTGGGCTCCCTGCACGGGGGCGCTCAGGCTCAGACCCTGTGTCCCGCCATCTTCCCTCTCCTACCTCCTCCCTTTCTCATTATTTAAATGAGATTATTATGCAAATATTATGTAAGAATCAAGTTCAACCAATCTTCTGTTCTCATCCACACAGGTGCAGCTAATTTATGGAGGTCAGACTCAATCTAGGTTCCTTCTGCTGATGCTAAATGTTTTCAGAATCCCAGACAGAGGAGTAGAACAACTCCAAGATTTTCACAGCAGTTTCCTGTGATGACTCCACGCTCTTCCAGGCCTGGTGGAGACCCATGCCATGGGGTAGAAGCCACCAGAGCTCTCTCCATTCCATGTGGGAGTGTGAGGACCTGTGCCCTGCAGTCCCAGAAAGTGGCCCATCCTGATAGACCCCAGTCAGGGAGGGAGCACGGGCTGAGCTGGGCCCTGATCTGCACCCAGGACCTCATAGGAGGGGAACATCTGAGCAGGGCCAGGGTTAGGAGGGGACACCAGCAGAGAGGATGTCGATAATGGTCCTTGTGGAGGAAACTGTGATCTCATAACTTCATTCGGAATGGCCTGAGCTTGTGGGAGCAGGGAAACATAATCTGAGCACCTTGCAATTAAGGTTTCATATTGAGAGTGAAGCACAAAGTAGAATTGGGGAAGCAAGCCCCGTGGTGGGAAGGTAAGGCTCTCATCTCTGCGCAGATTTGCTTTGCTCAGCATGAGTGGCTGGTCAGGCCACCTGAGGGGCAGAGCTGCCAGCCCAGGGCCACAGGCTGGTCCAGCACAGCAACTCCCCCTGATGGAGGGGCGAGCGGAACAGGTGGGCACCCCTCAGTCTCCACCGGCCTCGAGGGTGGCAGAGTCCTAAGAAAAGAAACTTTTCAAGGAGGTTGTTGCTCTTATGTTTCTTTGAATTATTTGTTGAGGAACTTTTTGATAAGCCCAGCCCCCAGGGTTCCCACCATCACCGGGGCGGAACCCTGGGCGTCGCCGTCTGGTGGGATCGCTACAGCTTCCTCACCCAACTGGGACTGGCGCCATTGCTCCTGCTCAACCAGTGTCTAAACTGAGTCATGAGCCTTGATCTGCGGGCTGCTGGGTCTGTCTCCAGGTGAGGCACTGAGGCCAGGTCCTCAGGTTGAGACTGTGAAGATCACTTCTCTCTCCTCACTGTGCAATGGCCCTGCACACTTCCCCAATAACACCTCTGTGCCCCATGGCCCCCAGTGGCCTGCCCTGCCAGGCTCTGGGTCCTGCCGTTGCCACACTGATTTTCTAAATAAGAGAGTCTGGTTGGCATCGAATAAGTGCCTGTGACCTTGTGGGCTCAGAGAGCTCCCATGTGTGGCTCTCCTGCTCCCATGTGTGGCTCTCCTCTCTTGGGTGGGGGACACTCACCCCGTGGGTTGGTTCCTTCTGCTCCCGAGTGCCCCCTCCGCCCGTGCTGTGCCTCACACTCCAGGACTCTAGCCCTGACCACAGCAGGGGCCTCCCTCATGTGCCCGGCAGTGCCCGGCCCCTCTGCTGACCGCAAGGCACTGGCCTCAGGGCACAAAAGCTGTGCTTTGCTGCCATTTCTGAATTTTGGGGAGCTTAACAAGATTGCTGCTCCTGTTCTAGGCAGGCGAGCTCCTGTATACTTTAATGCCATTTTTTCAAGCACTAATTATGGAATAGGGTTTTTAAAATGAACAGTGCTTGCTGCTGGGGTATAATTCTCTCAGCAGTCTGAGCCCAAGAGCAGCCTTGCAATTAGAGGCTTTTCTGACTCAGGGGTGCGGACCCTGAGTCCCTTCCATGGATCTTGTAAGGGAGGAGTCTGTGTCTTGGTGAGAGAGGGGTGTGTTCATGGATAAATGAGGCTCCTCTGTGCAAAGGCTGGCCCAGCAGAGGCCACAGGGCCTGGGATCTGGCCACCTCCACATGGCCCCATGCAGAGACATGCAGATCTTGGAGACCTTCACTCTCTGGGGTCGGAGGTGGGACCAGAGGGGACGCTGTGGCCAAGAATGAAGCCCTTCAAAGGTCTTCTGGGCAACTCCCCACCTGGGGCCAACATTCCACCTGTGGTCCCGCTTAGGGGGCTCTGCTTGCACACCCTCAGGGCCAGACATGGTTCCCCTGCCTTCTCCTCCCCACCCAAGTACCTGTGCCACTACAGCTTGGGGACCCAATGCCCTCTTCCCTGAATACAGGAGAGGCCTCTCTCTGAGGCAGGACCTGGACCTTCTAACAGCTGTCCTGGGGCCTGGAGTCACCTCCTGTCCCCTTCCTTTCTGAGCTCTCGCTCTGAAGACAGAGACCGTTCCAGCTCTCCCTGTCTACCTAGGTGTGGGGGGTGCCTTGGGGGTGGGGCGTCTCTGGGGGATCTTGAGTGGGATGGGCCGCTGCAGTCCCTGTGGAGGCCCAGGCCTCCTCAGAGCTCTCCTGTTATGCCGTGTCCTACTCACAGGGGTATGCGTCCCCCCCCACAGGGCTGTGTAACCCTGAGGGCTGCCCTCTGGGTCCCGGAGCCCACTTCAGGACTCAGCACAGAGTAGCTGCTCCTAAAATGAGCAGATGGTTGGCTGGCGCTATTGCCAGGTCCCCGAGAACATGGAGCTGCCCCTGTGACGTGGATCACACGTAAATTGACAGCGATAATACAGTACCACTGGGGCCTTTTGGGAGGGAGCTCAGAGGACCGAATTGTCCCAAACACGCACTCTATGCCTACATATCTCGTCCTAGATAAGCAAAGCACACAACGTTTGGAGCTGCATGCCAGGCCCACCTGCAGTCAGCCTGGGAGAAGGGAAGGGCCCTGTCTCGCACGGACAATGATTCACGTGCACTGGCTATTTCTGGAATGTCGACAGAAACAAATTTATTCTTTATGTAATGAGGAGAGACGTCTCTGCTACTTGACACAGAGCAACGCTAGGTGTTGGGTGCTGAGTGGCCAAGGACTGGGGACAGCAGGTGCCCAGGCTAAGGCCAAGCTGACCATGTGAGTGAGCAGCAGAGGCTCTGGTGCAGTGGTGAGGAGCTCCCCCACAGGTGGGAGCCCCCACATATCCAGGGACAGTGTGGCCTGCTCTCCACCCTGTCCAGACTCTGCAAACTCTCGAGGGCCCCAGGGACCCTGCATGCTCTAACCCCTACTCTGGCCACAACTTCCACGACTGGGTCAGATGGTCACTGTTATCGGGCACCCTGAAAGGGGAAGGCGGTAGATGATAAGTCTAACCCAGTGGGCAGAGGCTTCCTGGCCTGTCCCATGTGACCCTTGCCTGCCACAGCTGACTAGACCTGACCCAGCTGTGCCTGTTGGAGCCCTGGGCCAGCAGTGTGGACTAGGGGAGCAGGCTGTCCGTCACAGCCTTGGCAGGACCTGCCCTGGGCATTCTGTGTGTGTGGGGAATGGCCGGTGCCCATGTGATCCACCAGATGGCACTGGATGGCTCTCCAGGGAGGAGTAGCTTCCTTGCACTTTCTCCCTCCCTCGGCTGTCCTCCCTAACCCTGACCCTAACCCTCACCCTGCCTGGGTGGGGGCAGGGTGCTCGTGTGCTGAGATGGGGTTTTCTCTCTGTCACAGATGCTGGGGACAAGTACTTGCTAGGTTTTGGCAAAGACACAACATGCCTTATAGCAATAAATTGTGTTTTCAGGGCTCCAGAAATGTGTCAGTCCTGTGAAAAGTAACGGGCCAACCATCAGGCCTCGCCGCAAAGGAATAAACCCTGATTGGCCACCAGGTGGCAGGGTTGGCTTTTCTTTTCACCCCCAGATGTGCAGCCTCTTGCTGGGTGGTTACAGCAGCCGGTGCTGGGGCAGATTCCAGGGCGCTGATTGGGGCAGAAGGGGAGAGGAGAGCATGTTTGTCCAGTGGGGCTATCACCACTGGGATCTGACACATGCACATTGCCGGGGGTCCAATAACAAACTCCAGGAGCAGCAGGGGCTGAGGAGCCCTGGTGTGGGAGTCTGAGCTAGTCCCTGCCCCTGTCTGTTCGTGTGCGTGTGTGTGTGCATGTTTCTGTGTGCACGTGGGTTCTGAGCCAGCTGGAGCCTGCAGTCTGCTCTGCAACTGGCCTTCTGCAGGTGAGTGCTGAGGTCTCTGAAAGGGCAGATCTGGGGGTGCAGGTACCCCTGGTCTCTGCACCTGGGGAGCAGATGCCAAGCCAGCAGCAAGAATAACCCAGGGTAATCTCTCCATCGTAAGATCAACTGATCAGCAACCATAATTCCATCTGCTGCCTTCAGCCCTCTGTGCCACGTAAAGTGACACATTCTCGGGTTTTGAGGAGCAGGACATGGATAAATGTACTGGGGACACCTTTTTTCCCACTTTTGAGTTTGGCCTCTCTACAGTGTCCATTCCACAGACTCTGGCCAAGCCCTCCCTATGTGTGAGATGTTTGTCTCTCTTCCTCCGTTGGCCTCTGGACAGATGTGCAATGGTGACTCCGTTACTTTGTGTAAGAGGGAATTGAGTAGGCAGGCCCCTGCCAGCCTCGCCCCTGTTTACTGTTCCTTTTCCCTTTGATAATCAGAAGTGGCGATGTTGGGCCATAGCGGGCTGTTCTATTATGAAGCTTTTCCAGTCAACAGTTAAATTAGAAAAACTAGAAAAAATGCCCACTAGCTCAATAGTTAGCTCATAACAGCTTAGAAGCAACATTAGCTTTCCACTTGGGAGCCAATAATGTTCAACCACAGGTTGACAAGTTGATTGGTGCAACATTGGTGGCAATAAAGCCATAAATGGGCCAGGGGTCCAGGCAGATATGTCCCCCAGCCTTCTGGGCAGGCCCAGGGACAGGAGCATAGCCCACCCTTCCTCCACCATGACTGGGACCATGTGGCACACAGGTTAGGTGTCCTCTTGTCCCCACGAGGGGAGGCACAGCAGCCACCTGAGAGAATTGAGAGTGCACGGGCTCACTCGGGCCACCTCTCCTGACTACACTGAACCCATGGGTGGGCCATCATGTTAGGGGGTGGAGGTGGGAATATGGGGACACCACCAGGGGACCCCACAAGGCAGAAGCACAGCAGTCATGCATGGGAATCCCTGCTAGGAATAAGGCTGTGACAGAGGGTTTGCCTGCGGGAAGTGGCTTCCCTGGGGCAGGATGGCGCAGGCTTCAGCTCCTGCAAGCATCGGTCAGCGACCTGGGCTGAGCACTGAGCTCCTTTTGGACACGCCCGATGGACTCCTGACCTGTTCATGGCTTTATTTCCACCAATGTTATACCAATCCATTCATTAATATGTGGTTGCATATTATCAGCTCACAAGCACAGAGCTAATGTTGCTTCTAAGCCAATATGAGCTAATTATGGAGCTAATGAACTATTGTGCATTTTTTCTAATTTTTATAATTTTATCATTGACTAGAAAAACTTTGTGAAAGAACTACTTGCTGTTGGCTCAGTATCACAATCTTTAATTATCAGTAGAAAAATGACACCCCCTCCATCACTCCCTGGAATAGTTCCTCATATGCCTTTGGCACTGTTTTTGAATAAATCATTATGTATCATTCATGTTGTTATGACTGTGTAAATATTGTTGGACCTGAGTACCCTATAATGACATTCTTTTCAAAATAGATATTTTGTTTTCCCCAGCTTTAAAAACTGCCTTGTTCAATTTGGGGGCTATTTAAAAAAAAATACAAAAAAAAACTACCTTGCTTTCCATTTGCTTAAACCTTTTACTAACTCTTCTCAAATCTCTTTGTAGGCCAGCATTGTCCCTCCCTGCAAGCACAGAGCTCAGGTCCCCCTTTCTGCTGTGACCAGGACTTAGTCACTCTGGTGCTGGGCTTTGCTCTTGCCTGTGCTAGATCTTTGCTAGATCTTTTGTGTCCTGGGTCTCCTTTTGTCCTTTTTTTTTCTTGACTTGTCTGTTTAACAGAGGACACTCTCGAATGACTTCCTGTAGAAGGGTTCAAGGCCACGGTTAATTGCTTAATTCTGATGCATTTTCTGAAAGCTCTTTACAAGGGTTCATAACCCTACAGTGCTGTGTTCCAAGGAGGTTCACAGAGAGGATGGAAAGGACCCTGACAAGCACTCTTCAATGCAGGTTTCTGATAAATTTAGGGTCATATCATTTGGACTGTGTCAGAATCCCCAGAATTCTAAGGAAGAGACTGACTGGCTTTTAAAACTACTAACCTGAGCAGGGCAAAAATTAATTGAGTACCAAGGAAACATTTCCCCAGATTTTTATACTAAATCAGCCAGTATTTAACTGAAATAGTTAAGATAGGCAATCTGAGTGAACTCCATGGTCCAAGTCAAATTACCTATGGCAACCTATTTAATAAACAGTGCTATGCACCTGTTTTGGAGAATCAAAATTGGTATTTAAGAGGTTATAAATGCAATGTGAAGCATGGACAGCCTGGATGGCCACCTCGTCCTTCCTGAGTCTTTAAAGCTTCTATTATTAAACTCTGCACTCCATGCTCATCATGGAAGAGATGAAGTGATCCAAATTAAAAAAAATATATGTATTGGTGTGGTGACTGTTCTAAATTGCTAAAATGGTTTATGACCAATATTTGGTTTGTCAAACCTATAATCCTGAGAAAGATCAAAACTTTAGGTACATTTCTGCTACTTGATGGGCCATTTGAACATTTATAGAGGGATTCCATTCAATTGCCTTTAAAAAAGTTTTATTTTCTTTTATTTATTTATTTTTGAGACAAAGTCTTGCTCTGTTGCCCCTGCTAGAGTGCAGTGGCGTCATCGTAGCTCAATGCAAACTCAAACTCCTGGGCTCAAAGGATCCTCCTGCCTCGGCCTCCCAAGTAGCTGGGATTATAGGCATGCACCACCACACCTGACTAATTTTTCTATTTTTAGTAGAAATGGGGTCTCACTCTTGCTCAGGCTGGTCTTGAACTACTGACCTCAAGCCATCTGCCTGCCTCAACCTCCCACAGTGCTAGAATTACAGGCATGAGTCACTGTACCCAGCCTCAATTGCCAATTTCAATGCATGCTTTCTTGTATAGAAGGTTTCCCATGCAGGAAAGCCAATGTTACAACAGCAGCTAAAAGGTTATTAGGAAATGGGTTTCCCTCATGGGCATTCCTGGAGAGCTCTCCAGAGATAGATACTAGTTTCACTGGACAAGTTGTAAACAATTAGATATGCTATGACAGATGCAATAGCATTAGGCAAAGCTAACTGAATCAACTGGATTGCCTTGGTCAAAGGTATTGTAGATTGATGACAATCAGATCTACTTTCAGTGGAAAATATGTTTACCCCTTATGAAATAGTCAGTGGAAGATCTGTGCCCCCTAATAATAGAACCTCATATATTTCCCACTCCTAAACTCTGATATGACTGAAGGCTGCTAGGCTTTAATGAATTATGCCAAAGAATATTTTCACCAGATGAAGGAAACTTTTTATGATCCACTGACTGAGGATAATCAAAATTTTCATGATCTAGAACCCAGAGGTGGCGTCTTCTCAGAATGACTTCAAAAAAGGACGGCCCTTGCCACTCACACTGCAGCAAAACTTTGGGACCGTGAACCTTGGGTCTGCAATCTCACAACACAGAAGGGCCCCTCCAGACTCCTGGCGCTGTGCACCCGCTGGAGACATTAAGGTAAAGCTAACCAGGGAACTTCCTTCCCAGGAGCAGACAGCATCCTAGACTTGGACAGCTTTTCCAGGATCACAGATCAAGACTTCTCCGCCGTCCTGAGTCTCTTACCTCTCTTTATTTTATGCCTTTATGAACAATGGAATTGGAAAATGCATCTTGTGTGTAACCACAGGTATATTTTTATTTGTGGAGATTTTGCGGCCAATTTATCAACCTTATGTCTTGAAAGATGGAAGACGAAGGGCCAAGGTGGACTGGGGTACCATTTTAATGGTACATTTATTGCTCCATAATCAGTCAGAAACAGAACATTGGTCCAATCCTCTTAACCTACATCATATGTTAAAGACAACATTGTCAGGAGGCCTTCACCCTCTGGATGGGCATCGTTTGTTAGATCTCTTTGTCTATGGTTTCAGTAACCCTGGGGCAATGGTTCGAATTGTATTCCTCATAATGGGCTCTATAGCGGATTCTACTGTAAACGCTATGGTTGCACAGCGGACTTCTTTAAATTCTCTAGCTAAAGTTGTGCCTCATAATAAAATCGTTTCATATTGCTGGCTGAACGGGGAAGGATTTGTGCAGTTGCTGACACTTCTTGTAACACATGGATGAACACATTGGGTTACTGTGATTCCGTGGCAGGGGACTAAGGAACAGGCTCCTTGATTAAAACGAGTAGACTCTTCATGTGGCTCTCAAAATTGAGAGGTTGACCAAAAGGGGGAATTCTTAAATTAGTTAAAGCTGCCCCCTTCTGTATTTTAAGTTTGGCCTAAAGGTTTCTCTGTATGTAGTGAACTGTCACCTAACAGGGTCTGTAACCTATTCTTGTACCAATCACACAGTTCTGGAGAGCCATAGGTGGTCAGCGTTCAGACTATTCACACAAGGCAAACACCACGCTGTAACCAATCCAGCTGTCTCTGTACCTTACTTGCATTTTCTGTCCCTAAATACTATCCGGCCATGTGTCAGCCCCAGAGTCCCTCTGAGTGTAGTCTGGTGCTGAGGGCTGCCCAATTCATGAATCATTCTTTGCTCAATTAAACTGTTAAATTTAATTAGTTTTAAGTTTTTCTTGTAACAGGTTTCATCTACATCACAAGACCACCTTTGCTAGCCAAGCCTCCTCTCCTCCTCCCAGAACCTGTTTTGCCCGAATCCAAGCCCCTGTTCTTTCTGTAACCTCAGGATGGGATATAAGCATCTGTACCCTATTTGGGGGGGCTGGGGTAATCATTCTCTGTCCTCTCCCTCTGCCATGCACATTGAAAAAATAACAATATCTTAGAACAATCTGAGCTACGTGAGATATGCAAAATTATCAGGCCCATAGAGATGTGGGCATGAGACTTCAGTAGTGCACCCCCACACCAGTGCCTAGGAGCAATTGTTAAAGGCACTTGGTTTCTACCTAGCTGCCTCCCCCATTGTCTTCATGTTCCTGGAATTTGTGCTACGAAAAGACAATGTAGAGCCAATCAATAGCTAATATTATTTTAATGTAAATTCTTGGTAAACAATTTAGGAACTTCCTCTTCTTTTTTCCTTTAAAAATCCACTTATACCTGCTGGTAATTGGAGCATATATTCGCGTTGGGTTGCTGTGTTCTGGGTTGCTGTGTTCAACTTCAACCCAAATAAACTCTCTATTTGTACTAATTTTGCCTCCATTTTTTCATTTAGGTCAACAGCATTAATAAATTTGTATGCCATTTTCCTACTAATTTGTTCTTTATTAGTTGATTTTTCTGCAAAACTTAGAGAGTAAAGGGCAAGTTTTCCTTTGGTCTCTATACCTCATAAACTGATAGTGTTTAGGTAACAATATTTGTATGTGGGACATTAAAATGCAAAGCAAACCTCTATCAATGCAAGGAGTTGACCTGTGTCAAGTTCTGGGTCTCGCTGTAATGTGATGGGCACTTTTGTTGGAGATCCACAAATGCTAACGCCTGCATGTATGTCTGGTCAGTTTTCCAAGAGGGTGTCAACCTTAAATAATGAGATTCAGAAAGTATGATGAAGTACAGAGTTTATTGGAGAGCAAAGTTTAAGGATGACCTCTCGGAAAACACAGACTCCAAAAAAACGAGTCAGCATTCCAAAGTGGGGAAGTTAAGGTTTCACTTATATAGGCAGACTCAGGGAAGTTTAACAGGGTTGCAACATTTTCCTTGCAAGTTCACCACATATGTTCCAGCGATTTGATTGGTTACAACTTGCTACATTCCAAGAAAGATTGCTTTAACATTCTGTCAGGAGGGTTAATGGTCTCAAGGAGTCTTATCTCTGGCACTATTCAGTTTTTCCTAATCATTTACAGGACAAGAATGAGGAAGATATTTAATCTACAATTGGAGAAGCAGAAGTTGCTGCTGCATGCTACGTGACTCAGGTCACATAGTCACATTGTTCTCAAGGCCTCAAAAATTTAAAATTCCAACAGCTTTAAGTTTGAGCCATTTGATTTTCAATCTCTGAGCCCTTGCTCAGGGACCAGGCTTCCATGGTCCTTGGACTCCACCTCCAGCCGACAGGCTTCCCTTAATCTGGTGGCTTTGAGTCAGGCACATCCTGGCTGTCCCAGCTGGACCTGGGGTCCCTGGGCCCAGACTGTCTTTGACTCTACCTAATCATGGATAGTAAATATCTGTCTTCTGCCAAGGTGGGAGCAGAGCATGCGATAGTCTGTTGCTGTTGAGTGGAAGAGGTGACCTGGCTTTCCAATCACTCCTTGATCAATCTGTATGTTTGCACCGTCACTCCACACTGCTGTCCTTGGAGCCAACTTGTACCTCCACTCCCAGCCTGTTGCTAAATCAGATGTCCTTCGTGCACCAGCTTCACAGCTTCCGGAAGTTTAGTGGTGTCTCAGCTCCGATCAGAGCCTCTTCTTTTCTCTCCACTGCTTCAGACCTGGGCTTCTTATTCCTCTACTGCCACTGCAGTGGGATTCTGGCAGGAACTAGAGAGAACCGTGTGCCTTCAATCTGAAACATTTAGCCACAGGTTCCGCAACTGTGCTGCTGCTCTAGAGCGTGTGTCCAGCCACCCAAGGAATCCACACATTTGCATGAAGCTAGAAGCAGGGTCTCTGTCCACATTCCTAACACAAGTGCCAGCTCTCAGAAGCCTGCTTCGGCCTTAGTAGGTGCACTGCCTGGTGATAGACAGGTTGCCCTGCTGAAAGGGGGCTCTTGAATGGGACCAGAATGTGCCACCCCCAAATATACTATTTTTGGCATAAGGATTATTTTGAGCTGAAGGCAATTGAAGAAGAGCAGACACAGGAAAAGCTCTAAAACCAGAGCATAAAGGGAAATTTACATTTATAAAGGAAATTTTCATTTGTAGAGGTGTCCTCTCCCATACTGGAAAGGGGTGAATGACTCCAGAGACAACTTTGATCATCTGATGTCTTAGTTCCTTTGTGTTGCTATAAAAGAATACCTGCAGCCGGGTCATTTATAAAGGAAAGAGCTTTATTTGGCTCATGCAGACTGTACAAGAACCACAGCACCAGTACCTACTTCTGGTGAGGGCCCCAGGAGGCCTCCACTCATGGCAGGGGTGAAAGGGAGCAGGCATCCCTTGGGGACAGGAAGGTAGCAAGAGAGAGGGGAGAGGTGCCAGGCTCTTTGCAACAAATAGTTCTTGCAGGAACTGAGAGGGAGGACTCACTCACGTCCACAAGAATGGCACCAGCCATTTAAAAGGGATCTATGCCCATGACCCAGAACACCTCCCACCAGGCCTCCCACATTAAGGATCAGATTTCAGCACGAGATTACAGGGAACAAATATCCAGATTTTACCACCTGAGATGACTCTATCTACAGAACAAACCTGACTAGGCCATCCTTATTACCACACATTTCCTAGTTACCTTTGTATAACTTGTTCCCCTAGAAGTTGGAATCCCCTTTCCCTTGCTAGACTCTTTTGCACACTTCCTCGCCCTTTAGGGTGGAGTTTATAAGTCCCCAGTTCTAGCCACCTCCACGAGCAGCATTTCTTTGTGAACTCCTGAGCTTAGGTCCGTAATTAAATGTTTTCCCCCTGTTGCTCTGTCTTTTGTCAATTAAACTCACAGGGCCCGCAGTCACTAACCTTAGGAGGGCAGAAAAAAAGAGCGTTTCCCCCTTTGCATTCTCATCCCTTTTGTCAAACGGGAGTCTGGCAGCAGCAGCAGCAGGGGTCAGGCTGTTTCCTCTCCGGCCACACTGGGTATTCACGTGAAAAGTCATGTTCTCCTAGCCCAGGAGACATTCCTTTCCCTGGAGTGTCTGTCTCTACACCCCACACCCTTCAACCCTGGTGAACTGTCATGCGTCACACAACTTTATGTCCTTCGCCTACGTCTCTGGCAATAGGGGAATAAGGTATATTGCTGAGGTGCATATTATACCTTTATTGAGAGTGGTATCTAGGAAGAGTTTGTAACAGTGTGGGAAGATACTTATATTAGCTTAAAATGCAAAGGTTATAGATAGCATGATCAATGAAGTATAAATATGTGCATAGCGGCTGGGGAGAAGGGAAGTCAGAGATATTATCAGAAAGGTACCTTCAGGGTGATTGGAAAGCCGGTGTTGTTTTGCAGACAGTACATAACTAATGTGGGGATATAGGGGGCTGGAGTCCCGCTGCCTGAACTGACATCCTGGCTCCTGCCTGCCTGTGCAGCATGAGCAGCAGCCAGCCTGTGGTGAGTGTCTCCAAGGGCAAGACGGATGGATAACAGCACCCGGAGAGCAGGTGGGAGAAGTAGGTGGTTCAGTGAGTGTGTGGTCCAGAGGGCACACTAAGTGTCGACCACTGCTGCTGTTGTGCCCCTGCGTTCCCCTCCTTCAACTCCCTCTCCGTCTTCTTGTTCCTATATTTCCTATATTTTCTATTTTACAATGTTTCTATGAAGAGAGTAGAAAAATGACCTTCACTGAGGTAACTCCCTAGAGCATCTCTTGACAGAGTGAGCTGCACTTTACAAGGAAATATCCACCATGCCGTGAGCAGCCATCACATTGTACATAGTGTCAATTTTTTCTCAAACTCGGACACCTAGGGGCCAGGGCTGCTGTCTTCCATTTTTTGAGAACACAGACATGCGCACCTCTCCCTCCCTCAGCCTCTCTTTCTCCTCCTTGCTCCTGCCTCCTCCGTTTGGCTTGGAGGAGTCATCCTACCTCCGGCGGTGTGGGGACTCGTTCCTGGGATGCTGCTGAGGGTGGGAAGTCAGCTCTGGAGGGTGAGCAGGGAGGAGAAGGAGCTCTGCCTGGGGGATCTCACGCCCAAGCGGGCACGGCGCCTGCCTTCCTTGCCTGGCTCATTCGGAAATCACAGCGGCTCTGTACTTTGACCTTCCTTGGTCCTTCCTTTGTCCCTCACTACTCTGAGCTCGTGTGTTTTACCTGGTGTGTGAGCGGCTCCACCTCACCTGGGCCGTGCTTTCCAGAAAACCTGGGTGCAGATGTTCCACATGGAGTTCCCAATGCCATGGGGCCCTTTCATCGTATTCTTCCTTGCTGAGAGTTGGTCTGGTCCCTGCTGTCCAACCCTGGTAGAGATGGGGGCACATGCTCCCCGCTGTGGCCAAACACAGCTGCTGGGCCCTGGGCGTGGGCCTGCCGAGTCCGTCGGCCCCTGTGCTTCTCCCTGCGCCGACTCACACAGAGACTCTCCCCAGGCCCCGCCGGGCCATGGCCAAGGTTACACTTTAATTAATTTTTCTTTTCTTTTTTTCTTTCTTTTTTTTTTTTTTTTTAGACAGAGTCTCACTCTGTTGCCTGGGCTAGAGTGCTGTGGCATCAGCCTAGCTCACAGCAACCTCAAACTCCTGGGCTCAAGCGATCCTCCTGTCTCAGCCTCCCAAGTAGCTGGGACTACAG